>JAMOIN010001876.1:0-24250 GCA_024666655.1 Dascyllus trimaculatus
CACGGTTCGCCAGCACCACAGCCCAGCACACCGGGCTCCCCAGCCCAGCTCATCGGTCTCCCGAGCACAGCACACGGTGGCCCCCAGCACCACAGCCCGCCTTACTCTCCATCAGAGCCATTTCACACCGCTCCCTAGCAGAGCCTTTCCACACAACTCCCCAGCACCACAGCCCAGAACGCCGGGCTCCCCAGCCAACCTCAACGGGCTCCCCAGCACATCACACGGGACCCCCCAACACCACAGCCCGCCTGGCTCTCCATCAGAGCCTGTTCACACCGCTCCCCAGCAGAGACTGTTCACACCGCTCCGCAGCAGAACCTGTCTACGAGGCTCCCCAGCACAACAGCCAAGTACACCGGCCTCCCCAGCACAGCACACAGGGCCCCCAGCACCACAGCCCGCCTGGCTCTCCAGCAGAGCTTGTTCAAACCACTCCCCAGCAGAACCTGTCCACACGGCTCCCCAGCACCACAGCCAAGCACACGGGGCTCCCCAGCCCAGCTCATCGGGCTCCCCAACCCAGCTCACCGGGCTCACCAGCACAGCACACGGGGGCCCCCAACACCACAGCCCGCCTGGCTTTCAATCAGAGCCTGTTCACACCGCCCCTCAGCAGAGCCGGTCCACACTGCTCCCCAGCAGCACACCCTAGGACACCGGGCTTGCCAGCACAGCACACGGGGGCCCCCAGCACCACAGCCCACCTGGCTCTCCATCAGAGACTTTTCACACCGCTCCCCAGCAGAGCCTGTTCACTCCGCTCCCCAGCAGAGCCTGTCTACACTGCACCCCAGCACCACAGGCCAGCACACCGGGCTCCCAACACAGCTCACCGGGCTCCCCAGCACAGCACACGGGCCCCCCCAGCACCACAGCCTGGCTGGCTCTCCAGCAGAGCCTGTTCTTACAGCTCCCCAGAAGAGCCAGTATGCACAGCTCCCCAGCAGCACTGCCCAGCTCAACGGGCTCCCCAGCACAGAGCACGGGGCCCCTCAGCACCATAGCCCCCCTGGCTCTCCATCAGAGCCTGTCCACACCGCTCCCCAGCAGAGCCTGTCCACACGACTCCCCAGCACCACAGCCCAGCACACGGGGCTCCCCAGCCCAGTTCAACGGGCTCCCCAGCACAGCACACGAGGGCCCCAAGCACCACAGCCCGCCCGGCTCTGCAGCAGAGCCTGTTCACACCGCTCCCTAGCAGAGCCTGTCTAAACGGCTACCCAGCACCACAGCCCAGCTCACCGGGCTACTCTGCCCAGCTCACCGGGCTCCCCAGCACAGCACACGGGGCCCCACTGCACAGCACACGGGGGCCCCCAGCACCACAGCCCGCCTGGCTCTCCATCAGAGCCATTTCACACCGCTCCCCAGCAGAGCCTTTCCACACAACTCCCCAGCACCACAGCCCAGAACGCCGGGCTCCCCAGCCTTCCTCAACGGGCTCCCCAGCACAGCACACGGGACCCCCCAACACCACAGCCCGCCTGGCTCTCCATCAGAGCCTGTTCACACCGCTCCCCAGCAGAGCCAGTTCACACCGCTCCGCAGCAGATCCTGTCTACGAGGCTCCCCAGCACAACAGCCAAGTACACCGGGCTCCCGAGCCCACCTCACCGGGCTCCCCAGCACAGCACAAAGGGCCCCCCAGCACCACAGCCCACCTGGCTCTCCATCAGAGCCTGTTCAAGCCTCTCCCCAGGAGAGCCTGTCCACACGGCTCCCCAGCAGCACAGCCCAGCACACCGGGCTCCCCAGCCCAACTCAACGGGCTCCCCAGCACAGCACACCGGCCCCCCCAGCACAGCACACGGGGCTTCCCAGCACAAAAGCCTGCCCTGCTCTCCATCAGAGCCTGTTCAACCCTCTCCCCAGCAGAGCCTGTCCACACGGCTTCCCAGCACCATAGCCCAGCACACTGGGCTCCGAAGCCCAGCTCACTGGGCTTCCGAGTACAGCACACGGGGGCCCCAAGCACCACAGCCCGGCTGGCTCTCCATCAGAGCCTGTTCACACCGCTCAACAGCACAGCCTGTCTACACGGCTCCCCATCACCACAGCCCAGCACCCAGGGATCCCCAGCCCAGCTCACCGGGCTCCTGAGAACAGCTCACAGGGGCCCCCAGCACCACAGCCCGCCTGGCTCTCCATCAGGGCCTGTTCACGCCCCTCCGCAGCAGAGCCTGTCTACACGGCTCCCCAGCACAAAAGCCCAGCACACCGGGCTCCCTAGCCAAGCTCACCGGGCTCCCCAGGACAGCACATGGGACCCCCCAACACCACAGCCCGCCTGGCTCTCCATCAGAGCCTGTCCACACCGCTTCCCAGCAGAGCATGTCCACACGGCTCCCCAGCACCACAGCCAAGCACACGGGGCTCCCCAGCCCAGCTCAACGGGCTCCCCAGCACAGCACACGAGGGCCCCAAGCACCATAGCCCGCCTGGCTCTCCAACAGAGCCTGTTCACACCGCTCCCTAGCAGAGCCTGTCTACACGGCTACCCAGCACCACAGCCCAGCTCACCGGGCTACTCTGCCCAGCTCACCGGGCTACCCAGCACAGCACACGGGGCTCCACAGCACAGCACACGGGGCTTCCCAGCACCACAGCCTGCCTGGCTATCCAGCAGAGCCTGTTCAAACCACTCCCCAGAAGAGCCTGTCCACGCGGCTCCCCAGCACCACAGCCAAGCACACCGGGCTCCCCAGCCCAGCTCAACGGGCTCCCCAGCACAGCTCATCGGGCTCCCCAGCCCAGCTCACCAGGCTCCCCAGCACAGCATTCGGGGGCCCCCAGCAACACAGCGTGCTTTGCTCTCCAGCAGAGCCTGTTCAACCCTCTCCCCAGCAGAGCCTGTCTACACGGCTCCCCAGCAGCACAGCCCAGCTCAGCGGGCTTCCCAGCACAGCACACGGGGGCCCCCAACACCACAGCCCACCTGGCTCTCCAGCAGAGCCTGTTCAAACCACTCCCCAGAAGAGCCTGTCCACACGGCTCCCCAGAACCCCAGCCCATCACACCGGGCTGCCCAGCCCAGCTCAACGGGCTCCCCAGCACAGCACACGGGGCCCCCCAGCACAGCACACGGTGCTTCCCAGCACAACAGCCCGCCTGGCTCTCCATCAGAGCCTGTTCACTCCGCTCCCCATCAGAGCCTGTCCACACGCCTCCCCACCACCACAGCCCAGCACACCGGGCTCCCCAGCACAGCACACGGGGCCCCCCAGCACAGCACACGGCGATTCCCAGCACCACAGCCTGCCTGGCTCTCCATCAGAGCCTCTTCACACCGCTCCCCAGAAGAGCCTGTCTACACGGCTCCCCAGCAGCAAAGCCCAACACACCAGGCTCCCCAGCCCTGCTCACCGGGCTCCCGATCACGGCACACGGGGCACCCCAGCACCACAGTCCGCCTGGCTCTCCAGCAGATCCTGTTGAAACCACAACCCAGCAGAGCCTGTACACACGGCTCCCCAGCAGCATAGCCCAGCACACCGGGCTCCCCAGCCCAGCTCACCGGGCTCCCCAGCACAGCACAAGGGGACCCCCCGCACCACAGCCCGCCTGGCTCTCCATCAGAGCCTGTTCAACACCCTTCCTGAGCAGAGCCTGTCTACACGGCTCCCCAGCAGCACAGCCCAGCACACCGGGCTGCCCAGCCCAACTCAACGGGCTCCCCAGCACAGCACACCGGCCCCCCCAGCACAGCACACGGGGCTTCCCAGCACAAAAGCCAGCCCTGCTCTCCATCAGAGCCTGTTCAACCCTCTCCCCAGCAGAGCCTGTCCACACGGCTTGCCAGCACCATAGCCCAGCACACTGGGCTCCGAAACCCAGCTCACTAGGCTCCCGAGTACAGCACACGGGGGCCCCAAGCACCACAGCCCGGCTGGCTCTCCATCAGAGCCTGTTCACACCGCTCAACAGCACAGCCTGTCTACACGGCTCCCAATCACCACAGCCCAGCACCCAGGGATCCCCAGCCCAGCTCACCGGGCTCCTGAGAACAGCTCACGGGGGCCCCCAGCACCACAGCCCGCCTGGCTCTCCATCAGGGCCTGTTCACACCCCTCCGCAGCAGAGCCTGTCTACACGGCTCCCCAGCACAAAAGCCCAGCACACCGGGCTCCCCAGCCCAGCTCACCGGGCTCCCCAGCACAGCACACGAGGCCCCCCAGCACCACAGCCTGGCTGGCTCTCCAGCAGAGACTGTTCAAACCACTCCCCAGCAGAGCTTGTCCACACCGCTCCCCAGCACAACAGCCCAGCACACCGGGCTCCCCAGCCGAACTCAACGGGCTCCCCAGCACAAAACACGGGGCCCCCCAGAGCCACAGCCCGCCTGGCTCCCCAGCAGAGCCTGTTCACACCGCTCCCCAGAAGAGCCCTTCTACACGGCTCCCCAGCACCACAGCCAAGCACACCGTGTTCCCCAGCCCAGCTCACCCGGCTTCCCAGCACAGAACACGTGGCCCCCCAGCACCAGAGCCCGCCTGGCTCTCCATCAGAGCCTGTTCAAACCACTCCCATGCAGAGCCTGTCCACACGGCTCCGCAGCAGCACATCCCAAAACACCGGGCTCGCCAGCCCAGCTCACCGGGCTCCCCAACACAGAACTCGGTGCCCCCCAGCACCACAGCCCGCCTGGCTCTCCAGCAGAGCCTGTTCAACCCTCTCCCCAGCAGAGCCTGTCCACACGCCTCCCCAGCAGCACAGCCCAGCGCACTGGCCTCCACAGCCGAGCACACGGGGGCCCCCAGCACAGCACACGGGGGCCTCCAGCAAACCACACGGGGCCCCCCTGCACCACAGCCCGCTAGGCTCTGCAGCAGAGCCTGTCAACACGGCTCCCCAGCACCACAGCCCAGCTCACTGGGCTCCCCAGCACAGCACACGGGGCCCCCCAGCACCACATCCCACCTGGCTCTCCATCAGAGCCTGTTCACACCGCTCCCCAGCAGAGCCTCTCTACACGGCTCCCCAGCAGCACAGCCCAGCACACCGGGCTCCCCAGCCAAGCTCACCGGGCTCCCCAGCACAGCACACGAGGGCCCCCGGCACCACAGCCCGCCTGGCTATCCAGCAGAGCCTCTTCACATAGCTCCCCAGCAGAGCCTGTCCACACGGCTCCCCAGCTGCACAGCCCAGCACACCGGGCTCCATAGCCGATCTCACCGGGCTCCGCAGCAAAGCACACGGGGCCCCCCAGCACCACAGCCCAGCACACCGGGCTCCCCAGCCCAGCTAGACGTGCTCCCCAGCACAGCACACGGGGCCCCCCAGCACCACAGCCCGCCTGGCTCTCCATCAGAGCCATTTTACTCCGCTCCCCAGCACCACAGCCCAGCACACCGGGCTCCCCAGCCAAGCTAACCGGGCTCCCGAGCACGGCACACGGGGCCCCCCAGCACCACAGCCCGCCTTGCTGTCCAGCAGATCCTTTTCAAACCACTCCCCAGCAATGCCTGTCCACACCTCTCCCCAGCAGCACAGCCCAGCAAACCGGGCTCCCCAGCCCAGCTCAATGGGCTCCCCAGCACAGCACACGGGGCCCCCCAGCACCACAGCCCGCCTGGCTCTCCATCAGAGCCTGTTCACACAGCTCCCCAGCAGAGCCTGTCTGCACGGCTCCCCAGCAGCACAGCCAAGCACACCGCAGCACAGCCCGCCTGGCTCTCCAGCAGAGCCCTTTCACACCGCTCCCCAGCAGAGCCTGTCCACATGGCAACCCAGCAGCACAGCCCAGCACACCGGGCTCCCCAGCCCAGCACACCGGGCTCCCCAGCAAAGCACACGGGGCCCCCCAGCACCACAGCCCGAATGGCTTGCCAGCAGAGCCTGTCTACACGGCTCCCCAGCACCACAGCCCAGCTCACCGGGCTCCCCATCACAGCACACGGGGGCCGAAAGCACCACAGCCCGCCTGGCTGTCCAGCAGAGCCTGTTCACACCGCTCCCCAGCAGAGCCTGTCCACACGGCTCCCCAGCACAACAGCCCAGCACACGGGGTTCCCCAGCCCAGCTCTCCGGGGTCCCCAACACAGCACACGGGGCCCCCCAGCACCACAGCCCAGCACACCGGTCTCCAGAGCCCAGCTCAACGGGCTCCCCAGCACAGCACACGGGGCCCCCCAGCACCATAGCCCGCCTGGCTCTCCAACAAAGCCTGTTCACACCCTTCCACAGCAGAGCCTGTCCACACGGCTCCCCAGCAGAGCCTGTCCACACGGCTCCCCAGCACCACAGCCCAGCTCACCGGGCTCCCCACCACCACAGCCCAGCACACCGGGCTCCACATCCCAGCTCAACGGGCTCCGCAGCACAGCACACGGGGGCCCCCAGCACCACAGCCCGCCTGGCTATCCAGCAGAGCCTGTTCAAACCACTCCCCACCACAGCCTGTCCACACGGCTCCCCAGCACCACTGCCCAACACACCGGGCTCCGAAGCCCAGCTCAACGGGCTCCCCAGCACAGCACACGTTGCCCCCCAGCACCACAGCCCGCCTGGCTCTCCATCAGAGACTGTTCACACCGCTCCAAAGCAGAGCCTGTTCACTCCGCTCCCCAGCAGAGCCTGTCTGCACGGTTCACCAGCACCACAGCCCAGCACAACGGGCTACCCAGCACCACAGCCCAGCACACGGGGCTCCCCAGCCCAGCACACCGGGTGCCCAGCACAGCACACGGGGCCCCCCAGCACCACAGCCTGCCTGGCTCTCCAGCAGAGCCTGTTCAAACCACTCCCCAGCAGAGCCTGTCCACATCGCTCCCCAGCAAAAAAGCCCAGCACACCGGGCTCCCCAGCCCAGCTCACCGGGTCCCCAGCACAGCACACGGGGCCCCCCAGCACCACAGCCTGCCTGGCTCTCCAGCAGAGCCTGTTCAAACCACTCCCCAGCAGAGCCTGTCCACATGGCTCCCCAGCACCACAGCCCGCCTGGCTCTCCAGCAGAGCCTGTTCACACCGGTCCCCAGCAGAGCCTGTCTACAAGGCTCCCCAGCAGCACAGCCCAGCAAACCGGGCTCCCCAGCACCACAGCCCGCCTTGCTCTCCATCAGAGCCTGTTCAGACAACTTCCCAAAAGAGCCTGTCGACACGGCTCCCCAAAAGCACAGCCCAGCACACCGGGCTCCCCAGCCCAGCTCACCAGGGTCCCCAGCACAGAACACGGGGCCCCCCGGCACCACAGCCCGCCTGGCTCTCCAGCAGAGCCTGTTCAAACCATCCCCCAGAAGAGCCTGTCCACACAGCTCCCCAGCACCACAGCCCAGCACACCGTACTCCCCAGCCCAGCTCACCATGGCCCCAAGCATAGAGCACGGGGGCCCCCAGCAGAGCCTCTCTACACGGCTCCCCAGCACCACAGCCCAGCACACCGGGCTCCCAAGCCGAGCTCACCGGGCTCCCCAGCACAGCACACGGGGCCCCCCAGCACCACAGCCCGCCTGGCTCTCCAGCAGAGCCTGTTCAAACCACTCCCAAGCAGAGCCGGCCCACACGGCTCCCCAGCAGCACAGCCCAGCACACTGGCCTCCCCAGCCCAGCTCACCGGGCTCCCCAGCACAGCACACGGGGCCCCCCAGCACCACAGCCCACATGGCTCTCCATCAGAGCCTGTTCAAACCGCTCCCCAGCAGAGCCTGTCTACACGGCTCCCCAGCAGCACAGCCCAGCACACCGGGCTCCCCAGCCAAGCTCACCGGGCTCTCCAGCACAGCACACGAGGGCCCCCAGCACCACAGCCCGCCTGGCTATCCAGCAGAGCCTCTTCACACTGCTCCCCAGCAGAGCCATTTCACACGGCTCCCCAGCAGCACAGCCCAGCACAGAGGGCTCCATTGCCGATCTCACCGGGCTCCGCAGAAAAGCACACGGGGCCCCCCAGCACCACAGCCCAGCACACCGGGCTCCCCAGCCCAGCTCAACGAGCTCCCCAGCACTGCACACGGGGGCCCAAAGCACCACAGCCCGCCTGGCTGTCCAGCAGAGCCTGTCCACACGGCTCCCCAGCACAACAGTCCAGCACACGGGGTTCCCCAGCCCAGCTCACCGGGGTCCCCAGCACAGCACACGGGGGCCCCAAGCACCACAGCCCGAATGGCTCGCCAGCAGAGCCTGTCTACACGGCTCCCCAGCACCACAGCCCAGCACACCAGGTTCCCCATCGCAGCTCAACGGGCTCCCCAGCACAGCACACGGGGGCCCCCAGCACCACAGCCCGCCTGGCTGTCCAGCAGAGCCTGTTCACACCGCTCCCCAGCAGAGCCTGCCCACACGGCTCCCCAGCACAACTGTCCAGCACACGGAGTTCCCCAGCCCAGCTCACCGGGGTCCCCAGCACAGCACACGGGGGCCCCCAGCACCACAGCCCGCCTGGCTCTCCAGCAGAGACTGTTCAAACCACACCTAAGCAGAGCCTGTCCACACGGCTCCCCAGCAGAGCCTGTCCACACGGCTCTCCAGCACAACAGCCCAGCACACCGGGCTCCACATCCCAGCTCACCGGGCTCCCCAGCACAGCACACGGGGCCCCCCAGCACCACAGCCCGCCTGACTCTCCCTCAGAGCCTGGTCACAGCGCTCCGCAGAAGAGCCTGTCCACACGGCTCCCCAGCAGCACAGGCCAGCACACTGGGCTCCCAAGCCAAGCTCACCGGGCTCCCCAGCACAACACATGGGGGCCCCCAGCACCACAGCCCGCCTGACTCTCCATTAGACCCTCTTCACACCGCTCCCCAGCAGAGCCTTTCCACACGGCTACCCAGCATCAGAGCCCAGCACACCGGGGTCCTCTGCCCAGCTCACCGGGCTCCCCAGCACCACAGCCCGCCTGGCTATCCATCAGAGCCTGTTCAAACCACTCCCCAACCGAGCCTGTCCACACGGCTACCCAGCATCAGAGCCCAGCACACCGGGCTCCCCAGCCCAGCTCAACGGGCTACCGAGCACAGCACACGGGGGCCCCCAGCACCACAGCCCGCCCGGGTCTCCATTAGAGCGTGTTAACACCGCTTCCCAGCAGACCCTGTCCACACGGCACCCCAGCAGCTCAGCCCAGCACACCAGGCACCGCAGCCCAGCTGACCGGGCTACCGAGCAGAGCACACGGGGGCCCCCCAGCACCACAGCCCGCCTGGCTCTCCATCAGAGCCTTTTCACACCGCTTCCCAGCAGACCCTGTTCAAACGGCACCCCAGCAGCTCAGCCCAGATCAAGGTGCTCCCCAGCCCAACTCACCGGGCCCCCCAGCACAGCACAAGGGTCCCCCCAGCACCACAGCCCGCCTGGCTGTCTATCATAGCCATTTATAACCAATCCCCAGCAGAGCCTGTCCACACGGCTTCCCAGCACCACAGCCCAGCACACCGGGCTCCCCAGCCCAGCTCACCGGGCCCCCCAGCACAGCACACGGCTCCCCAGCACCACAGCCGAGCACACCGGGCTCCCCAGCCCAGCTCACCGGGCTCCCCGGCACAGCACACGGGGGCCCCCAGCACCACAGCCCGCCTGGCTCCCTAGGAGAGCCTATCCACACGGCTCTCCAGCACCACAGCCCAGCACACCGGGCTCCCAAGCACAGCACACGGGGCCCCCCAGCACCACAGCCAACCTGGCTCAACATCAGAGCCTGTTCACACCGCTCCCCAGCAGAGCCTGTCTACACGGTTCCCCAGCACAACAGCCCAGCACACCGTGCACCCCAGCACCACAGCCCAGCACACGGGGCTCCCCAGCCCAGCACACCGGGCTCCCCAGCAAAGCACACGGGGCCGCCCAGCACCACAGCCCGCCTGGCTCTCCATCAGAGCCTGTTCAAACCACTCGCCAGCAGAGCCTGTCCACAGGGCAATCCAGCACCATCGCCCAGCACACCGGGCTACCCAGCCCAGCTCACCGGGCTCTCCAGCACAGCACACGGGGGCCCCCAGCAAACCAGCGCGCCTGGCTCTCCATCAGAGCTTGTTCACACCGCTCCCCAGCAGCACAGGACAGCACACCGGGTTCCCCAGCACAGCACACGGGGGCCCCCAGCAACACGGCCCGCCTGGCTCTCAAGCAGAGCCTGTTCAAACCACTCCAAAGCAGAGCCGGTCAACACGGCTCCCCAGCAGCACAGCCCTGCACACTGGCCTCCCCCGCCGATCTCACCGGGCTCAGCAGCACAGCACACGGGGCCCCCCAGCACCACAGCCCAGCACACCGGGATCCCCAGCACAGCACACGGGGCCCCCCAGCAGAGCCTGTCTACACGGTTGGCCAGCACCACAGTCCAGTACACCGGGCTCCCCAGCCCAGCTCACCGGGCCCCCCAGCAAAGCACAGGGGGGCCCCCAGCACCACAGCCCGCCTGGCTCTCCATCAGAACCTGTTCAACCCTCTCCCCAGTAGAGCCTTTCCACACGGCTCCCCAGCACCACAGCCCAGCACACCGGGCTCCCCAGCCCAGCTCAACGGGCTCCCCAGCACAGCACACAGGAAGACCCAGCACCACAGCCCGCCTGGCCCTCCATCAGAGCCTGTTCAAACCGCTCCCCAGCAGAGCCTGTCCACACAGCTGCCAAGCAGCACAGCCCAACACACCGGGCTCCCCAGCCCAGCTCACTGGGCTCCCGAGCACAGCACACGGGGGCCCCCAGCAACACAGCCAGCATGCCTCTCCATCAGAGCCTTTAAACACCGCTCCCCAGCAGAGCCTTTCCACACGGCTCCCCAGCACCACAGCCCAGCACACCGGGCTTCCCAGCCTTGCACACCGGGCTCGGTAGCAGAGCACACGGGGGGCCCCCAGCACCACAGCCCGCCTTCCTCTCCATCAGAGCCTGTTCACACCGCTCCCCAGCAGAGCCTGTCTACACGGCTCCCCAGCAGCACAGCCCAGCACACCGCAGCACAGCCCGACTGGCTCCCCAGCAGAGACGGTCCACACGGCTCCCCAGCAGCACAGAACAGCACACCGGGTTCCGCAGCACTGCACACGGGGGCCCCCAGCACCACAGCCCGCCTGGCTCTCCAGCAGAGCCTGTTCACACAACTCCCCAGCAGAGCCTGTCTACACGGCTCCCCAGCACAATAGCCCAGAACACCGGGCTCCCCAGCCCAGCTCACAGAGCTCCCCAGTAAAGCACACGGGGGCCCCCAACACCACAGCCCACCTGGCTCTCCATCAGTGCCTTTTCACACCGCTCCCCATCACAGCCTGTCTACACGGCTCCCCAGCACCACAGCCCAGCACACCGAGCTCCCCAGCCCAGCTCACCGGGCTCCCCGGGACATCACACAGGGGCCCCCAGCACCACAGCCCGCCTGGCTCTCCAGAAGAGACTGTTCAAACCATTCCCCAGCAGAGCCTGTCCACACGGCTCCCCAGCAGCACAGCCCAGCTCACCGGGCTCCCGAGCACAGCACACGGGAGCCCCCAGCACCACAGCCCGCCTGGCTCTCCAGCAGAGCCTGTTCAAACCACTCCCCAGCAGAGCCTGTACACAGGGCTCCCCAGCAGCAGAGCCCAGCACACCGAGCTCCCCAGCCCAGCTCAACGGGCTCCCCAGCACAGCACACGGGCGCCCCCAGCACCACAGCCCACCTGGCTGTCCAGCAGAGCCTGTCCACACCGCTCCCCAGAAGAGCCTGTGCACACGGCTCCCCAGCAGAACAACCCAGCACACCGGGCTCCCCAGCCCAGCTCAACGGGCTCCCCAGCACAGTACACGGGGTCCGCCAGCACTACAGCAAGCCAGGCTCTCCATCAGAGCCTGTTCACACCACTCCCCAGCAGAGCCTGTCCACACCGCTCCCCAGTACCACAGCCCAGCACACCGGGCTCCCCAGCACCACAGCCAAACACACGGGGCTCCCCAGCCCAGCACACCGGGCTCCCCAGCATAGCACACGGGGCCGCCCAGCACCACAGCCCGCCTGGCTCTCCATCAGAGCCTGTTCACACCGCTCCCCCGCAGAGCCTGTGTACACGGTTCCCCAGTACCACAGCCCAGCACACCGGGCTCCCCAGCACCACAGCCAAACACACGGGGCTCCCCAGCCCAGCACACCGGGCTCCCCAGCATAGCACACGGGGCCGCACAGCACCACAGCCCAGCACACTCCCCAGTACCACAGCCAGCACACCGGGCTCCCCAGCACCACAGCCAAACACACGGGGCTCCCCAGCCCAGCACACCGGGCTCCCCAGCATAGCACACGGGGCCGCCCAGCACCACAGCCCGCCTGGCTCTCCATCAGAGCCTGTTCACACCGCTCCCCCGCAGAGCCTGTCTACACGGTTCCCCAGTACCACAGCCGAGCACACCGGGCTCCCCAGCACCACAGCCAAACACACGGGGCTCCCCAGCCCAGCACACCGGGCTCCCCAGCATAGCACACGGGGCCGCACAGCACCACAGCCCAGCACACCGGGCTCCCCAGTACCACAGCCAAGCACACCGGGCTCCCCAGCACCACAGCCCAGCACACCGGGCTTCCCAGCCCAGCTCACCAGGCTGCCCAGCACAGCACACGGGGGCCCCCAACACCACAGCCCGCCTGGCTCTCCAACTTAGCTTGGTCACACCGCTCCCCAGCAGAGCCTGTCCACACGGCTCCCCAGCACCACAGCCCAGCACACCGGGCTCCCCAGCACAGCACACAGGGCCCCCCAGCACCACAGCCCGCCTGGCTCTACATCAGAACCTGTTCACACGGCTCCCGAGCAGAGCCTGTCTACACGGTTCCCCAGCACCACAGCCGAGCACACCGGGCTCCCCAGCACCACAGCCCAGCACACTGGCCTCCCCAGCAGATCTCACCGGGCTCCGCAGCACAGCACACGGGGCACCCCAGCCCAGCTCACCAGGCTCCCCAGCCCAGCTCACCGGACTCCCTAGCACAGCACAGGGGGGCCCCCAACACCACAGCCCGCCTGGCTATCCATCAGAGCCTGTTCACACCGCTCCTCAGCAGAGCCGGTCCACACGGCTCCCCAGCAGCACAGCCCACAACACCAGGCTCCCCAGCCCAGCTCACCAGGCCCCCCAGCACCACAGCCCGCCTGGCTCTACAGCAGAGCCTGTTGAAACCACTCCCCAGCACAGCCTGTCGACACGCCTCTCCAGCAGCACAGCCCAGCACACCCGGCTCCCCAGCTCAGCTCACCGGGCCCCCCAGCAAAGCACACGGGGGTCCCCAACACCACAGCCCGCCTGGCTCTCCATCAGAGCCTGTTCAAACCTCTCCCAAGCAGAGACTGTCCAAACGGCTCCCCAGCAGCACAGCCCAGCACACCGGGCTCCCAAGCACAGCACACGGGGGCCCCCAGCACAGCACACGGGGGCCCCCAGCACAGCACAGGGGGCCCCCAGCACCACACCCCGCGTTGCTCTCCAGTAGGGCCTGTTCAAACCACTCCCCAGATCAGCTTGTCCACAAGCCTCCCCAGCAGCACAGCCCAGAACACCGGGCTCCCCAGCCCAGCTCACCGGACTCCCCAGCACAGCACACGGGCGCCCCCAGCGCCACAGCCCGCCTGGCTCTCCAGCAGAGCCTGTTCAACCCTCTCCCCAGTAGAGCCTGTCCACACAGCTCCCCAGCAGCACAGCCCAGCGAACTGGCCTCCACAGCCCAGTACACGGGGGCCCCCAGCACAGCACACGGGGGCCTCCAGCAAACCATACGGGGCCCCCCTGCACCACAGCCCGCTAGGCTCTGCAGCAGAGCCTGTCCACACGGCTCCCCAGCAGCACAGCCGAGCACACCGGGCTCTCAAGCACAGCACACGGGGGCCCCCAGCACGGCACACGGGGGAACCCAGCACAGAACACGGGGGCCCCCAGCACAGCACACGGGGGCCCACAGCACCACAGCCTGCGTTGCTCTCCAGTAGAGCCTGTTCAAACCACTCCCCAGCACAGCCTGTCCACAAGCCTCCCCAGCAGCACAGCCCAGAACACCGGGCTCCCCAGCCCAGCTCACCGGTCACTCCAGCACAGCACACGGGGCCCCCAACACCACAGCCCGCATGGCTTTCCATCAGAGCCTGTTCACACCGCTCCTCAGCAGAGCCTTTCCACACGGCTCCCCAGCAGCACACCCTAGGACACCGGGCTCCCCAGCCCAGCTCACCGGGCTCCCCAGCACAGGACACGGGAGGCCCCTAGCACCACAGCCCACCTGGCTCTCCAGCAGAGCCTGTTCAAACCACTCCCCAGCACAGCCTGTCTACACGGCTCCCCAGCAATACAGCCCAGCACACCGGGCTCCCCAGCCCAGCTAACCGGGCTCCCCAGCACAGCACACGGGGGCCTCCAGCACCACAGCCCGCCTGGCTCTCCATCAGAGACTGTTCACACCGCTCCCCAGCAGAGCCTGTTCACTCCGCTCCCCAGCAGAGCCTGTCTAGACGGCTCCCCAGCACCACAGCGTAGCACACGGGGCCCCCCAGCACCACAGCCCGCATGGCTCTCCAGCAGAGCCTGTCCACACCGCTCCCCTGAAGAGCCTGTCCACACGGCTCCCCAGCAGAACAGCCCAGCATACCGGGCTCCCCAGCACAGCTCAACGGGCTCCCCAGCACCACAGCCCGCCTGGCTCTAAATCAGAGCATGTTCAACCCTCTCCCCAGCAGAGCCTGTACACACAGCTCCCCAGCAACACAGCCCAGCACACCGGGCTCCCCAGCCCAGCTCAACGGGCTCCCCAGCACAGCACACGGGGGCCCCCAGCACCACAGCCCGGCTGGCTCTCCAGCAGAGCTTATTCAAACCACTCCCCAGCAGAGCCTGTCCACTCGACTCCCCAGCAGCATCGCCCAGCACACCGGGCTCCCCAGCCCAGCTCAACGGGCTCCCCAGCACAGCACACGGGGGCCCCCAGCAGCAAAGCCCGCCTGGCTCTAAATCAGAGCATGTTCAACCCTCTCCCCAGCAGAGCCTGTCCACTCGACTCCCCAGCAGCATAGCCCAGCACACCGGGCTCCCCAGCCCAGCTCAACGGGCTCCCCAGCACAGCACACGGGGGCCCCCAGCAGCAAAGCCCGCCTGGCTCTAAATCAGAGCATGTTCAACCCTCTCCCCAGCAGAGCCTGTACACACTGCTCCCCTGCACCACACCCCAGCACACCGGGCTTCCCAGCCAAGCTCAACGGGCTCCTGAGCACAGCACACGAGGGCCCCCAGCACCACAGCCCGCCTGGCTCTCCATCAGAGTCTGTTCACACCCGTCTGCAGCAGAGCCTGTCTACACGGCTCCCAAGCACAAAAGCCCATCTCACCGGGCTCCCCAGCCCACCTCACAGGGCCCCCCAGCACAGCACACGGGGGCCCGCAGCACCACAGCCCGCCTGGCTGTCCATCAGAGCCTGTTCACACCGCTGGCCAGCAGAGACTTTCCACACGGCTCTCCAGCACCACAACCCAGCACACCGTGCTCCCCAGCCCAGCTCAACGGGCTCCCGAGCACAGGACAAGGGGGCCCCCAGCACCACAGCCCGCCTGGCTCTCCATCAGGGCCTGTTCACACCGCTCCCCAGCAGAGCCTGTCTACACGGTTGGCCAGCACCACAGCCCAGCACACCGGGCTCCCCAGCCCAGCTCACCGGTCACCCCAGCACAGCACACGGGGCCCCCAACACCACAGCCCGCATGGCATTCCATCAGAGCCTGTTCACACCGCTCCTCAGCAGAGCCTTTCCACACGGCTCCCCAGCAGCACACCCTAGGACACCGGGCTCCCCAGCCCAGCTCACCGGGCTCCCCAGCACAGGACACGGGAGGCCCCTAGCACCACAGCCCACCTGGCTCTCCAGCAGAGCCTGTTCAAACCACTCCCCAGCACAGCCTGTCTACACGGCTCCCCAGCAATACAGCCCAGCACACCGGGCTCCCCAGCCCAGCTTACCGGGCTCCCCAGCACAGCACACGGGGGGCTCCAGCACCAAGGCCCGCCTGGCTCTCCATCAGAGACTGTTCACACCGCTCCCCAGCAGAGCCTGTTCACTCCGCTCCCCAGCAGAGCCTGTCTAGACGGCTCCCCAGCACCACAGCGTAGCACACGGGGCCCCCCAGCACCACAGCCCGCATGGCTCTCCAGCAGAGCCTGTCCACACCGCTCCCCTGAAGAGCCTGTCCACACGGCTCCCCAGCAGAACAGCCCAGCATACCGGGCTCCCCAGCACAGCTCAACGGGCTCCCCAGCACCACAGCCCGCCTGGCTCTAAATCAGAGCATGTTCAACCCTCTCCCCAGCAGAGCCTGTCCACACGGTTCCCCAGCACCACAGCCCAGCACACCGGCCTCCCCAGCCCACCTCAACGGGCTTCCCAGCACAGCACACGGGGCCCCCCAGCACCACAGCCCGCCTGGCTCTCCATCAGAGCCTGTTCACACCGCTCCCCAGCAGAGCCTGTCTACACGGTTCGCACGCACAACAGCCCAGCACACCGGGCTCCCCAGCCCAGCTCAACGGGCTCCCCAGCACAGCACACGGGGGCCCCAGGCACCAAAGCCCGCCTGGCTCTAAATCAGAGCATGTTCAACCCTCTCCCCAGCAGAGCCTGTCCACTCGACTCCCCAGCAGCATAGCCCAGCACACCGGGCTCCCCAGCCCAGCTCAACGGGCTCCCCAGCACAGCACACGGGGGCCCCCAGCAGCAAAGCCCGCCTGGCTCTAAATCAGAGCATGTTCAACCCTCTCCCCAGCAGAGCCTGTACACACTGCTCCCCTGCACCACACCCCAGCACACCGGGCTTCCCAGCCAAGCTCAACGGGCTCCTGAGCACAGCACACGAGGGCCCCCAGCACCACAGCCCGCCTGGCTCTCCATCAGAGCCTGTTCACACCCGTCGCAGCAGAGCCTGTCTACACGGCTCCCCAGCACAAAAGCCCATCTCACCGGGCTCCCCAGCCCACCTCACAGGGCTCCCCAGCACAGCACACGGGGGCCCGCAGCACCACAGCCCGCCTGGCTGTCCATCAGAGCCTGTTCACACCGCTGGCCAGCAGAGACTTTCCACACGGCTCTCCAGCACCACAACCCAGCACACCGTGCTCCCCAGCCCAGCTCAACGGGCTCCCAAGCACAGGACAAGGGGGCCCCAACCACCACAGCCCGCCTGGCTCTCCATCAGGGCCTGTTCACACCGCTCCCCAGCAGAGCCTGTCTACACGGTTGGCCAGCACCACAGCCAAGCACACCGGGCTCCCCAGCCCAGCTCAACGGGCTCCCCAGCACAGCACACGGGGACACCCAGCGCCACAGCCCGCCTGGCTCTCCGGCAGAGCCTGTTCAAACCACTCCCCTGCAGAGCCTGTCCACACGGCTCCCCAGCACCACAGCCCAGCACACCGGGCTCCACAGCTCAGCTCAACGGGCTCCTCAGCACAGAACAAGGCGCCCCCCAGCACCACAGCCCGCCTGGATCTCCATCAGAGCCTGTCCACACCGCTCCTCAGCAGAGCCTATCCACACAGCTCCCCAGCACCACAGCCCTGCACACCGGGCTCCACAGCCCAGCTCACCGGGCTCCCCATCACAGCACACCGGGGCCCCCAGCACCACAGCCCGCCTGGTTCTCAATCAGAGCCTGTTCACACCGCTCCCCAGCAGAGCCTGTCCACAAGGCTCCCCAGCACCACAGCCCAGCAAACCGGGCTGCCCAGCCCAGCTCACCGGGCTCCCGATCACGGCACACCAGGCCCCCCAGCACCTCAGCCCGCCTGGCTGTCCAGCAGATCCTTTTCAAACCACTCCCCAGCAATGCCTTTCCACATGGCTCCCCAGATGCACAGCCCAGCACACCGGGCTCCCCAGCCAAGCTCAACGGGCTCCCCAGCCCAGCTCACCGGGCTCCCCAGCACAGCACACGTGGGCCCCCCGCACCACAGCCCGCCTGGCTCTCCATCAGAGCCTGTTCCCAAAGCTCCCCAGAAGAGCCTGTCTACATGGCTCCCCACCAGCCCCGAACACCGCAGCACAGCCCGCCTGGCTCTCCATCAGAGCCTGTTCACTCCGCTCCCCAGCAGACCCTGTCCACACGGCACCCCTCCAGCTCAGCCCAGCACACCGGGCTCCGCAGCCCAGCTCACCGGGCTTCCGAGCACAGCACACGGGGCCCCCCAGCACCACAGCCAGCCTGGCTCTCCATCAGAGCCTTTTCACACCGCTTCCCAGCAGACCCTGTACACACGGCACCCCAGCAGCTCAGCCCAGCACACCGGGCCCCGCAGCCCAGCTTACCGGGCTACCGAGCACAGCACACGGGGGCCCCCCAGCACCACAGCCCCCCTGGTTCTCCATCAGAGCCTGTTAACACCGCTTCCCAGCAGACCCTGTCCACACGGCTCCCCAGCACCACAGCCCAGCACACCGGGCTCCCCAGCCAGACTCAACGGGCTCCCCAGCACAGCACACGGGGCCCCCTAGCAGAGCCTGTCTACACGGTTGGCCAGCACCACAGCCCAGCACACCGGGCACGCCAGCCAAGCTCACCGGGCCCCCCAGCACAGCACACGGGGGCCCCCAGCACCACAGGCCCCCTGGCTCCCCAGAAGAGCCTTTTCAAACCACTCCCCAGCAGTCCCTGTCCACACGGCTCCCCAGCAGCACCGCCTAGCACAGCGGGCTCCCCGGCCATGCTCACCGGGCTCACCAGCATGGAACACCGGGACCCCCAGCACCACAGCCAGCCTGGCTCTGAAGCAGAGCCTGTTCATACCAATCCCCAGCAGAACCTGTCCACACGGCTCCCCAGCAACACAGCCCAGTACACCGGGCTCCCCAGACCAGCTCACCGGGCTCCCCAGCACAGCACATGGGGCCCCCCAGCAGAGCCTGTCTACACGGTTTGCCAGCACCACTGTCCAGCACACCGGGCTCCCCAGCCCAGCTCACCGGGCCCCCCCAGCACAGCACACGGGGATTCCCAGCACAAAAGCCCGCCCGGCTCTCCATCAGAGCCTGTTCACTCCGCTCCCCAGCAGAGCCTGTTCAAACCACTCGCCAGCAGAGCCTGTCCACAGGGCTCCCAAGAAGAGCCTGTTCACACGGCTCCCCAGCACCACAGCCCAGCACACCGGGCTCCACATCCCAGCTCAACGGACTCCGCAGAAAAGCACACGGGGCCCCCCAGCACCACATCCCGCCTGGCTCTCCATCATGGCCTGTTCACACCGCTCCCCAGCAGAGCCTGTCCATACGGCTCCCCAGCACAGCAGCCCAGAGCACCGGGCTCCCCAGCCAGGCTCAACGGGCTCCCCAGCACAGCACACGGGGGCCCCCAGCACAGCATTGTTCCCCATCCCAGCACACGGGGCCCCCAAGCACCACAGCCCGCCTGGCTCTCGAGCAGAGCCTGTTCAAACCACTCCCCAGCATAGCCTGTCCACACGGCTCCCCAGCACCACAGCCAGGCACACCAGGCTCCCCAGCCCAGCTCAACGATATCCCCAGCACAGCACACGGGACCCCCAGCACCACAGCCCGCCTGACTCTCCATCAGAGCCTGTTCACTCAGCTCCCCAGCAGAGCCTGTCCACACGCCTCCACAGCAGCACAGCCCACCTCACCGGGCCCCCCGCACAGCACACGGGGGCCCCCAGCACCACAGCCCACGTTGCTCTCCAGCAGAGCCTGTTCAAACCAATCCCCAGCACAGCCTGTCCACACGCCTCCGCAGCAGCACAGCCCAGAACACTGGGCTCACCAGCCCAGCTCACCGGGCTCCCCAGCACAGCACACGGGGGCCTCCAGCACTACAGCCCGCCTGGCTCTCCAGCAGAGCCTGTTCAAACCACTCCCCAGCACAGCCTGTCCCCACGGCTTCCCAGCAGCACTGCCCAGCACACCGGGGTCCCCAGCCAAGCATACGGGGGCCCCCAGCACCACAGCGCGCCTGGTTCTCCATCAGAGCCTGTTCACACCGCTCACCAGCAGAGCCTGTCTACACGGCTCCCCAGCAGCACAGCCCAGCACACAGCAGCACAGCCTGCCTGTCTCTCCAGCAGAGCCTATTCACACCGCTCCCCAGCAGACCCGGTCCACACGGCTCCCCAGCAGCACAGAACAGCACACCGGGTTCCCCAGCACAGCACACGGGGGCCCCCAGCACCACGGCCCGCCTAGCTCTCCAGCAGAAACTGTTCAAACCACTCCCAAGCAGAGCCGGTCCACACGGCTCCCCAGCAGCACAGCCCAGCACACTGGCCTCCCAAGCCCAGCTCACCGGGCTCCCCAGCACAGCCCACGGGGCCCCCCAGCACCTCAGCCCACCTGGCTTTCCAGCAGAGCCTCTTCACACCGCTCCCCAGCAGAGCCTGTCGACACGGCTCCCCAGCAGCAAAGCCCAGCACACCAGGCTCCACAGCCGATCTCACCGGGCTCCGCAGCACAGCACACGGGGCCTCCCAGCACCACATCCCAGCACACCGGGCTCCCCAGCCCTGCACACAAGGCTCCGTTGCAGAGGACACGGGGGCCCCCAGCACCACAGCCCGCCTGGCTCTCCATCAGAGCCTGTTCACACCGCTCCCCAGCAGAGCCTGTCTACATGGCTCCCCAGCAGCACAGCCCAGCACACCGCAGCACAGCACGCCTGGCTCCCCAGCAGAGCCGGTCCACACGGCTCCCCAGCAGCACAGTTCAGCACACCGGGTTCCCCAGCACAGCACACGGGGGCCCCAAGCACCACGGCCCGCCTGGCTCTCCAGCAGAGCCTGTTCAAACCACTCCCAAGCAGAGCCTGTCAACACGTCTCCCCAGCAGCACAGCCCAGCACACTGGCCTCCCAAGCCCAGCTCACCGGGCTCCGCAGCACAGCACACGGGGCCCCCCAGCACTGCAGCCCAGCTCACCGGGCTCCCCAGCACAGCACACGGGCGCACCCAGCAACACAGCCCGCCTGGCTCTCCAGCAGAGCCTGTTCAAAACACTCCCCAGCAGAGCCTGTCCACACGGCTCCCCAGCAGCCCAGCCCAGCACACCAGGCTCCACAGCCGATCTCACCGGGCTCCCCAGCACAGGAAACGGGGGCCCCCAGCACAGCACACGGGGGCCCGCAGCACCACAGCCCGCGTTGCTCTCCAGCAGAGCCTGTTCAAACCACTCCCCAGCAATACCTGTCCACACGCCTCCCCAGCAGCACAGCCTTGCACAGCGGGCTCCCCGGCAAGCTCACCGGGCTCCCCAGCACAGCACACGGGGGCCACCAACACCACATCCCGCCTGGCTCTCCATCATGGCCTGTTCACACCGCTCCCCAGTAGAGCCTGTCCACACGGCTCCCCTGCACCACAGCCCAGCACACCGGGTTCCCCAGCCCAGCTCACCGGGCTCCCCAGCACAGCACACGGGCGCATCCAGCAACACAGCCCGCCTGGCTCTTCAGCAGATCCTGTTCAAACCACTCCCCAGCAGAGCCTGTCCACACGGCTCCCCAGCAACACAGCCCAGCACACCGGACTCCCCGGCCAAGCTCACCGGGCTCCCCAGCACACCACACGGGGCCCCCAAGCAGAGCCTGTCTACACGGTTGGCCTGCACCACAGCCCAGCACACCGGGCTCCCCAGCCCAGCTCACCGGGCGCCCCAGCACAGTACACGGGGGCCCCCAGCACCACAGCCCGCCTGGCTCTCCATCAGAGCCAGTTCACACCGCTCCGCAGCAGAGTCTGTCTACACGGCTCCCCAGCACCACAGCCCAGCACACCGGGCTCCCCAGCCCAGCTCAACGGGCTCCCTTTTACAGCACACGGGGGCCCCCAGCACCACAGCCCACCTGGCTCTCCATCAGAGCCTGTTCACACCGCTCCGCAGCAGAGCCTGTCTACACGGCTCCCCAGCACCACAGCCCAGCACACCGGACTCCCCGGCCAAGTTCACCGGGCTCCCAGCATAGCACACGGGGGCCCCCAGCACAACAGCCCGCCTGGCTTTCCATCAGAGCCAATTCACACCGCTCCCCAGCAGAGCCTGTCCACACAACTCCCCAGCACCACAGCCCAGAACACCGGGCTCCCCAGCCTTCCTCAAAGGGCTCCCCAGCACAGCACACGGGACCCCCAACCCCACAGCCCGCCTGGCTCTCCATCAGAGCCTGTCCACACGGCTCCCCAACACCACAGCGCAGCACACCGGGCTCCCCAGCCCAGCTCACTGGGCACCCCGGCACAGCATACGGGGGCCCCCAGCACCACAGGACGCCTGGCTCTCCATCAGAGCCTGTTCACACCGCTCCACAGCAATGCCTGTCCACACGGCTCCCCAGCACACCGGGCTCCCCAGCACAGCACACGGGGACCCCCAGCACAACAGCCCGCCTGGCTCTCCATCAGAGCCTGTTCACACCGCTCCCCAGCAGAGCCTGTCTACACGGCTCCCCAACAGCACAACCCAGCACACCGGGCTGCCCAGCCCAGAACACCGGGTTCCCCAGCACAGCAAACGCGGGCCCCCAGCACCACGGCCCGCCTGGCTCTCCAGCAGAGCCTGTTCACACCGCTCCCCAGCAGAGCCTGTCCACACGGCTCCCCAACAGCACAACCCAGCACACCGGGCTCCATAGCCGATCTCACCGGGCTCCGCAGCACAGCACACCGGGCCCCCCAGCACCGCAGCCCAGCACACTGGGCTCCCCAGCCCAGCTCACTGGGCTCCCGATCACAGCACACGGGGGCCCCCAGCACTACAGCCTGGCTGGCTCTCCATCAAAGCCTTTTCTAAACCGCTCCCCGGCAGAGCCTGTCCACACGGCTCCCCAGCAGCACAGCCCAGCACACCGTGCTCCCCAGCCCAGCTCACCAGGGTCCCCAGCACAGAACACTGGGCCCCCCGGCACCACAGCCCGCCTGGCTCTCCAGCAGAGCCTGTTCAAACCACCCCCCAGAAGAGCTTGTCCACACAGCTCCCCAGCACCACAGGCCTGCACACCGTACTCCCCAGCGCAGCTCACCATGGCCCCAGCCCAGTTCAACGGGCTCTCCAGCACAGCACACGGGGCCCCCCAGCACAACACACGGGGCTTCCCAGCACAACAGCCCGCCTGGCTCTCCATCAGAGCCTGTTCAAACGACTCCCCAGCAGAGCCGGTCGACACGGCTCCCCAGCACCACAGCCTAGCACACCGGGCTCCCCAGCCCAGCACACCGGGCTCCCCAGCCCAGCTCACCGGGCCGCCCAGCACAGGACACGGCGGTCCCCAGCACCACAGCCCGCCTGGCTCTCCATAAGAGCCTGTTCACACCGCTCCGGAGCAGAGCCTGTCGACACGGCCCCCCAGCACCACAGCACAGCACACCGGGCTCCCCAGCCCAGCTCACCGGGCTCCCCAGCACAGCACACGGGGCCCCCCAGCACCACAGCCCGCCTGGCTCTCCAGCAGAGACTTTTCAAACCACTCCCCAGCAGAGCCTGTCCACACAGCTCCCCATTAGAGCCTGTCCACACGGCTCCCCAGCACCACAGCCCAGCACACCGGGCTCCCCAGAACAGCACACCGGGCCCCCCAGCACCACAGCCCGCCTGGCTCTCCATCAGAAACTGTTAACACCGCTCCCCAGCAGAGACTGTTCACACCGCTCCCCAGCACAGCCTGTCTACACGGCTCCCCAGCACCACAGCCCAGCACACCAGGATCCCCAGGCCAGCTCATCGGGCTCCCCAGAACAGCACACGGGGCCCCCCAGCACATTAGCCCGCCTGGCTCTCCATCAGAGCCAGTTCACTCCGCTCCCCAGCAGAGCCTGTTAAAAACAGTCCCCTAGAGAGCCTGTCCACACGGCTCACAAGCAGCACAGCCCAGCACACCGGGCTCCCCAGCCCTGCTTAGCGGGCTCCCCATCACTGGACACGGGGGCCCACAGAACCACAGGCCGCCTGGCTCTCCAGCAGAGCCTGTTAACACTGCTCCCCAGTAGAGCCTGTCCACAGGGCTCCCCAGCAGCAGAGCCCAGCACACCGGGCTCCCCAGCCGATGTCACCGGGCTCCCCAGCAAGGCACACGGGCCCCCAGCACCACAGCCCGCCTGTCTCTCCAGCAGAGCCTGTTCACACTGCTCCGCAGCAAAGCCTGTCCACACGGCTCCCAAGCACTACAGCCCAGCACACCGGGCTCCCCAGCACAGCACACGGGGCCCCCCAGCACCACAGCACGCCTGGCTCTCCATCAGAACCTGTTCAACCATCTCCCCAGCAGAGCCTGTCCACAGGGCTTCCCAGCACCACAGCCCAGCACACTGGGCTCCGAAGCCCAGCTCACTGGGCTCC
>JAMOIN010001976.1:0-24238 GCA_024666655.1 Dascyllus trimaculatus
TTTTGACGACATACTATACTATGACATTTTTTAAGCCATTTTTGATGACATACTATACTATGACATTTTTGAAGCCATTTTTGACGACATACTATACTATGACATTTTTCGTGACATTTTTGATGACATACTATACCATGACGTTTTTGAGTGATTTCAGACGATGTACTATACTCTCACGTTTTTTATGTGATTTAGTACGACATACTACACAATGACGTTTTTTAGCCATTTTTGACGACATACTATACTATCACGTTTTTTAGTGATTTTTGACGACATACTATACGATGACATTTTCTAGTCATTTTTGACGACATACTATACTATGAAGTTTTTGAGTGATTTTGGACAACAGACTATACTATGACGTATTTTAGCCATTTTTGATGACATTCTATACTATGACTTCTTTTGTGATTCTTGACAACATACTATACTATCAGGTTTTTTAGTGATTTTGGACGACATACTACACTATGACGCTTTTTAGTGATTTTTGACGACATACTATACTATGACATTTTTGAGTGATTTGGACGACAGTCTATACTATGACGTTTTTGTGATATTTTTGACGAAAAACAATTTGATGTTTTTTAGCCATTGTTGACGACATACTATACTATGACTTTTTTGATGATTTTGGACGACATACTATACTATGACGTTTTTGAGTGATTCAAGACGACATACTATACTATTACGGTTGTCAGCCATTTTTGACGACATAGTATACTATGACGTTTTTAGTGTTTTTGGAAGACATACTATACTATGACGTTTTTTAGTGATTTTTGACGACATGCTATAGTGTGACGTTTTTAGTGATATTTTGGAAGACATACTATACTATCACGGTTTTTAGCCATTTTTGAAGACATACTATACTATGCCATTTTTAAGCCATTTTTGACAACATACTATACTATGACGCTTTTTTGCCATTTTTGACGACAGACTATACTATGATGTTTTTGAGTGATTTTTGAAGACATACTATAATTTGACGGTTTTTAGTGATTTTGGAAGACATACTATACGATGACGTTTTTAAGCTATTTTTGACGACATACTATACTGTGAAGTTTTTGAGTGATTTTGGACAACAGACTATACTATGTCGAGTGATTTTTGACGACATTCTATACTATGACGTTTTTAGATTTTTTGGAAGACATACTATACTATGACGTTTTTTAGCCATTTTTGACGATATGCTATACTATGACGTTTTTGTGAGATTTTTGACTGCATATGAAGTTTTTGAGTGATTTTGGACAACAGACTATACAATGACAATGTTCAGTGATTTTTGACAACATGCTATACTATGACGTTTTTGAGTGATTGTTGACGACAGACTATACTAGGACAATGTTCAGTGATTTTTGACTACATGCTATACTATGAAGTTTTTGAGTGATTTTGGACGACATAATATACTATGACGTATTTCAGCCATTTTTGACGACACACTATACTATGATGTTTTTGAGTGATTTTTGACGACATACTATACTTTGACGTTTTTTTGTGATTTTTGACGACATACTGTACTATGACGGTTTTCAGGGATTTTGTACGACAGACTATACTATGACGGTCTTTAGCTATTTTTGACGACATGCTATACTATGACGTTTTTGTGATATTTTTGACGACATACTATACTATGAAGTTTTTGAGTGATTTTGGACAACAGACTATACGATGACGTATTTTAGTGATTTTTGACGACATGCTATACTATGACGTTTTTGAGTGATTGTTGACGACATACTATACTATGACATTTTTGCGACATTTTTGAAGACATACTATACTGTGACTTTTTTTTGTGATTTTGGACCACATAATATACTATGACATTTTTGCGACATTTTTGAGGACATCCTATACTATGACTTTTTGGTGATATCTTGGACGACATACTATACTACGACGTTTTTAGTGATTTTTGACGATGTACTATACTATGACATTATTGTGACATTTTTGACGACATATTATAGTATGATTTTTTGGTGATATTTTGGACGACATACTTATACTATCACGTTTTTGTGACATTTTTGACGATATACTACACTATGACATTTTTGCCACATTTTTGACGACATACTATACTATGACGATTTTAGTGATATTTTGGACGACATACTATACTATTACATTTTTTAGTGATTTCTGACGACAGAATATACTTTGACGTTTTTTAGTGATTTTTGACGACAGACTATACTATGACGTTTTTGGTGATATTTTTGACAACATACTACACTATGACCTTTTTAGTGATTTCTCAAGACATACGATGCTGGGACGTTTTTAAAGCCATTTTTCACGACATACTATACGATGAAGTTTTTGAGTGATTTTGGACGACATGCTACACGGACGTTTTCCTGTGATTTTTGACGACATGCTACACTATCACGTTTTTTTGTGATTTATGTCGACATACTATAGTATGACATTTTTTACTGATTTTTGACGACAGAATATACTATGATGTTTTTGCCATATTTTTGACAACATACTATACTATGACGTTTTTTAGTGATTTTAGACGACATACTATACTCTGACGTTTTTGTTGACTTTTGACGACGTACTATACATGACATTTTTGACGACATACTATACTATGACGTTTTTTAGTGATTTTTGACGACATGACGTTTGTGTGACATTTTTGACGACATGACTTTTTTGTGATATTTTTGACGACATTCTATAATATGACGTTTTTAGTGATTTTTGACGACATATTATAGTATGACGTTTTTGAGTCATTTCGGACGACATACTACACTATCACGGTTTTTAGCCATTTTTGACGACATACTATACTATGACATTTTTTAAGCCATTTTTGACGACATACTATACTATGACATTTTTTAAGCCATTTTTGACGACATACTATACTATGACATTTTTGACGCCATTTTTGATGACATACTATACTATGACATTTTTGAAGCCATTTTTGACGACATACTATACAATGACGGTTTTTAGCAATTTTTGACGACATACTATACTATGACGTTTTTGTGAGATTTTTGACTACATATGAAGCTTTAGAGTGATTTTGGACAACAGACTATACAATGACAATGTTCAGTGATTTTTGACGACATGCTATACTATGACGCTTTTGAGTGATTGTTGACGACAGACTATACTAGGACAATGTTCAATGATTTTTGACTACATGCTATACTATGAAGTTTTTGAGTGATTTTGGACGACAGACTATACTATGACGTATTTCAGCCATTTTTGACGACATACTATACTATGACGTTTTTGAGTGATTTTTGACGACATACTATACTTTGACGTTTTTTTGTGATTTTTGACGACATACTATACTATTACGGTTTTCAGGGATTTTGTACGACATACTATACTATGACGGTTTTTAGCTATTTTTGATGACATGCTATACTATGACGTTTTTGTGATATTTTTGACGACATACTATACTATGAAGTTTTTGAGTGATTTTGGACAACAGACTATACTATGACGTATTTAAGTGATTTTTGACGACATGCTATACTATGACGTTTTTGAGTGATTGTTGACGACATACTATACTATGACATTTTTGCGACATTTTTGAAGACATACTATACTGTGACGTTTTTTTGTGATTTTGGACGACATAATATACTATGACATTTTTGCGACAAAAATCACTCGACATCCTATACTATGACTTTTTGGTGATATCTTGGACGACATACTATACTACGACGTTTTTAGTGATTTTTGACGATGTACTATACTATGACATTATTGTGACATTTTTGACGACATATTATAGTATGATTTTTTGGTGATATTTTGGACGACATACTTATACTATCACGTTTTTGTGACATTTTTGACGATATACTACACTATGACATTTTTGCCACATTTTTGACGACATACTATACTATGACGTTTTTGGTGATATTTTTGACAACATACTACACTATGACCTTTTTAGTGATTTCTCAAGACATACGATGCTGTGACGTTTTTTAAGCCATTTTTCACGACATACTATACTATGAAGTTTTTGAGTGATTTTGGACGACATGCTACACGGACGTTTTTCTGTGATTTTTGACGACATGCTACACTATCACGTTTTTTTGTGATTTTTGACGACATACTATAGTATGACATTTTTTACTGATTTTTGACGACAGAATATACTATGATGTTTTTTAGCCATTGTTGACGACATACTATACTATGACTTTTTTGATGATTTTGGACGACATACTATACTATGACGTTTTTGAGTGATTCAAGACGACATACTATACTATTACGGTTGTCAGCCATTTTTGACGACATAGTATACTATGACGTTTTTAGTGTTTTTGGAAGACATACTATACTATGACGTTTTTTAGTGATTTTTGACAACATACTATACTATGACGTTTTTTAGTGATTTTAGACGACATACTATACTCTGACGTTTTTGTTGACTTTTGACGACGCACTATACATGACATTTTTGACGACATACTATACTATGACGTTTTTTAGTGATTTTTGACGACATGACGTTTGTGTGACATTTTTGACGACATGACTTTTTTGTGATATTTTTGACGACATTCTATAATATGACGTTTTTAGTGATTTTTGACGACATATTATAGTATGACGTTTTTGAGTCATTTCGGACGACATACTACACTATCACGGTTTTTAGCCATTTTTGACGACATACTATACTATGACATTTTTTAAGCCATTTTTGACGACATACTATACTATGACATTTTTTAAGCCATTTTTGACGACATACTATACTATGACATTTTTGACGCCATTTTTGATGACATACTATACTATGACATTTTTGAAGCCATTTTTGATGAAATACTATACAATGACGGTTTTTAGCAATTTTTGACGACATACTATACTATGATGTTTTTGAGTGATTTCAGACGTCATACTATACTCTCACGTTTTTTTTGTGATTTAGTACGACATACTACACAATGACGTTTTTTAGCCATTTTTGACGACATACTATACTATCACATTTTTTAGTGATTTTTGACGACATACTATACTATGACGTTTTCTAGTCATTTTTGACGACATACTATACTATGAAGTTTTTGAGTGATTTTGGACAACAGACTATACTATGATGTATTTTAGCCATTTTTGATGACATACTATACTATGACATCTTTTGTGATTCTTGACAACATACAATATTATCACGTTTTTTAGTGATTTTGGACGACATACTATACTATATCGTTTTTTAGTGATTTTTGACGACATACTATACTATCACGGTTTTTAACCATTTTTGACGATATACTATACTATGACGCTTTTTAGCCATTTTTGACAACATACTATACTATGACGTTTTTTAGTGATTTTTGATGACATACTATACCATGACTTCTTTTGTGATTCTTGACAACATACTATACTATCAGGTTTTTTAGTGATTTTGGACGACATACTACACTATGACGCTTTTTAGTGATTTTTGACGACATACTATACTATGACATTTTTGAGTGATTTTGGACGACAGTCTATACTATGACGTTTTTGTGATATTTTTGACGAAAAACAATTTGATGTTTTTTAGCCATTGTTGACGACATACTATACTATGACTTTTTTGATGATTTTGGACGACATACTATACTATGACGTTTTTGAGTGATTCAAGACGACATACTATACTATTACGGTTGTCAGCCATTTTTGACGACATAGTATACTATGACATTTTGACTGATTTTGGACAACAGACTATACTATGTCGAGTGATTTTTGACGACATTCTATACTATGACGTTTTTAGTGTTTTTGGAAGACATACTATACTATGACGTTTTTTAGTGATTTTAGACGACATACTATACTCTGACGTTTTTGTTGACTTTTGACGACGTACTATACATGACATTTTTGACGACATACTATACTATGACGTTTTTTAGTGATTTTTGACGACATGACTTTTTTGTGATATTTTTGACGACATTCGATAATATGACGTTTTTAGTGATTTTTGACGACATATTAGAGTATGACGTTTTTGAGTCATTTCGGACGACATACTATACTATTACATTTTTTAAGCCATTTTTGACGACATACTATACTATGACATTTTTCGTGACATTTTTGACGACATACTATACTATGACGTTTTTGAGTGATTTCAGACGACATACTATACTCTCACGTTTTTTTTGTGATTTAGTACGACATACTACACAATGACGTTTTTTAGCCATTTTTGACGACATACTATACTATCACGTTTTTTAGTGATTTTTGACGACATACTCTACTATAACGTTTTTGACGACATACTATACTATGACGTTTTTGACGACATACTATACTATGACGTTTTTGACTGATTTTTGACGACATACTATACTGTGACGGTTTTTTGTGATTTTTGACGACATACTATACTATGACGGTTTTTAGCCATTTTTGATGACATACTATACTAGGACGGTTTTTAGTGATTTTTGACGACATACTACACTATGACGTTTTTGGTGATATTTTTGATGACATACTATACAATGACATTTTTCGTGACATTTTTGATGACATACTATACAATGACGGTTTTTAGCCATTTTTGACGACATACTATACATGACGTTTTTGAGTGATTTCAGACGACATACTATACTGTCACGTTTTTTTGTGATTTAGTACGACATATTACACAATGACATTTTTTAGCCATTTTTGACGACATACTATACTATCACGTTTTTTAGTGATTTTTGATGACATACTATGTTATGACGTTTTTAGTGATATTTTGGAAGACATACTATAGTATGACGTTTTTGATTCATTTCGGACGACATACTACACTATCACGGTTTTTAGCCATTTTTGACTACATACTATACTATGACATTTTTTAAGCCATTTTTGACAACATACTATTCTATGACGTCTTTTAGTGATTTTTGATGATATACTATACTATGATTTCTTTTGTGATTCTTGACAACATACTATACTATCACGTTTTTTTTGTGATTTTGGACGATATACTATACTATGACGTTTTTTAGCCATTTTTTACGACATGTGATACTATGACGTTTTTGAGTGATTCCGGACGACATACTATACTATTACGGTTGTCAGCCATTTTTGACGACATACTATACTATGACATTTTGACTGATTTTGGACAACAGACTGTACTATGTCGAGTGATTTTTGACGACATTCTATACTATGACGCTTTTTAGCCATTTTTGACGACATACTGTACTATGACGTTTTTTAGTGATTTTTGATGACATACTATACTATGACATTTTCGAGTGATTTTGGACGACAGACTATACTATGACGTTTTTGTGATATTTTTGACGACAAACTATTTCATGTTTTTTAGCCATTGTTGACGACATACTATACTATGACATTTTAGAGTGATTTTGGACGACATACTATACTATGACGTTTTTGAGTGATTCAAGACGACATACTATGACGGTTTTTAGCCATTTTGGACGACATACTATACTATCACGGTTTTTAGTGATTTTTGACGACATACTATACTATCACGGTTTTTAGTGATTTTTGAAAACAGACTATACTATGACGGTTTTTAGTGATTTTGTACGACATCCTATACTATGACGTTTTTTAGCCATTTTTGACGACTATGAAGTTTTTGAGTGATTTTGGACTACAGACTATACTATGATGTATTTTAGTGATTTTTGACGACATGCTATACTATGACGTTTTAGAGTGATTTTTGACGACAGACTATACAATGACATTTTTGAAGCCATTTTTGACGACATACTACACTATTACGCTTTTTAGCCATTTGTGACAACATGCTATACTATGACGTTTTTTAGTGATTTTTGATTACATACTATACTATGACTTCTTTTGTAATTCTTGAAAACATACTATACTATCACGTTTTTTGTGATTTTGGACGATATACTATACTACGACTTTTTTTAGCCATTTTTTACGACATGTGATACTATGACGTTTTTGAGTGATTCCGGACGACATACTATACTATGACGGTTGTCAGCCATTTTGACGACATACTATACTATGACATTTTGACTGATTTTGCACAACAGACTGTACTATGAGTGATTTTTGACGACATTCTATACTATGACGTTATTAGTATTTTTGGAAGACATACTATACTATGACATTTTTAGTGATATTTTGGAAGACATACTATACTATCATGGTTTTTAGCCATTTTTCACGACATACTATACTATGACATTTATAAGCCATTTTTGACGACATATTATGACGCTTTTTAGCCATTTTTGACAACATACTATACTATGACGTTTTTTAGTGATTTTTGATGACATACTATACTATGACTTCTTTTGTGATTCTTGACAACATACTGTACTATGACATTTTTAAGCCATTTTTGACGACATACTATACTATGACGCTTTTTAGCCATTTTTGACAACATACTATACTATGACGTTTTTTAGTGATTTTTGAGGACATGCTATACTATGACTCCTTTTGTGATTTTTGACAACATACTTTACTATCACGTTTTTTAGTGATTTTGGACGACATACTATACTATGACGGTTTGTAGTGATTTTTTACGACATACTATACTATGACGGTTTTTAGTGATTTTTGACGACATACTATACTATGAGATTGTTGGTGACATGTTTGACCACATACTTTACTATGACGTTTTTTAATGATTTTTGACGACATACTATACTATGACGTTTTTGGTGACGTGTGATGACATATTATACTATGACGGTTTTTAGTGATTTTTGACGACATACTATACTCTGACGTTTTTGTGACATTTTTCACGACATGACGTTTGTGTGACATTTTTGACGACATGACTTTTTTGTGATATTTTTGACGACATACTATACTATGATATTTTGACTGATTTTGGACAACAGACTATACTTTGTCGAGTGATTTTTGACGACATTCTATACTATGAAGTTTTTAGTGATTTTTGACGACATGCTATAGTATGACGTTTTTAGGGATATTTTGGAAGACATACTATAGTATGACGTTTTTGAGTCATTTCGGACGACATACTACACTATCACGGTTTTTAGCCATTTTTGACGACATACTATACTATGACATTTTTTAAGCCATTTTTGACGACATACTATACTATGACATTTTTTAAGCCATTTTTGACGACATACTATACTATGACATTTTTGAAGCCATTTTTGATGACATACTATACAATGACGGTTTTTAGCAATTTTTGACTACGTACTATACCATGACGTTTTTGAGTGATTTCAGACGATGTACTATACTCTCACGTTTTTTATGTGATTTAGTACGACATACTACACAATGACGTTTTTTAGCCATTTTTGACTACATACTATACTATCACGTTTTTTAGTGATTTTTGACAACATACTATACTATCACGTTTTCTAGTAGGTCGTCAAAAATCACTAAAAAACGTCATAGTACAGAATGTCGTCAAAAATGTCATAGTATAGTACGTCGTCAAAAATCACTCAAAAATGTCATAGTATACTGTCTCGTCAAACATGACTAAGGAACGTCGTAGTATAGTATGTTGTCAAAAATCACAAAAAACGTCAAAGTATAGTGTGTCGTCAAAAATCACTCAAAAACGTCATAGTATAGTATGTCGTCAAAAACATAACAAAAACGTCATAGTATAGCATGTCGTCAATAATGTCGCAAAAATGTCATAGTATAGCATGTCGTCAAAAATGTCGCAAAAACGTCATAGTATAGTATGTCGTCCAAAATCACTCAAAAACGTCATAGTATAGTATGTCGTAAAAAATGGCTTAAAAAACGTCATAGTATAGTATGTTGTCAAAAATATCACTAAAATTGTCATAGTATAGAAAGTGGTCAAAAATCACTTGAAAACGTCATAGTATAGTATGTCGTCAAAAATCACACAAAAACGTCATACTACAGTATGTCGTCAAAAATGTCGAAAAAACGTTAAAGTCTGTTGTCAAAAATCACTAAAAAACGTCATAGTATAGTATATCGTCAAAAATAACTTAAAAACATTATATGGTATGTCGTCAAAAATGTCAGAAAAACGTCATCGTATCGTATGTCGTCAAAAATGTCGAAAAAACGTGATAGTATAGTCATTTGTCAAAAATCACTAAAAAACGTCATAGTATAGTATATCGTCAAAAATAACTTAAAAACATTATATGGTATGTCGTCAAAAATGTCAGAAAAACGTCATCGTATCGTATGTCGTCAAAAATGTCGCAAAAATGTCATAGTATAGTCTGTCGTCCAAAATCACTCAAAAAAGTCATAGTATAGTATGTCATCAAAAAAACCACTAAAAACGTCATAGTACAGGTCGTCAAAAATCACTCAAAAACGTCATAGTGTAGTATGTCGTCAAAAATCACTAAAAAACAACATAGTGTATACAGTATCTCGTCAAAAATCAATAAAAACCCTCATAGTACAGTATGTCGTCAAAAATCACTGAAAACTGTCATAGTATAGTATGTCGTCCAAAATCAGTAAAAAACGTCATCGTATAGCATGTCGTCAAAAAAATCACGAAAAACGTCATAGTATAAGTCAGGGGTGTCAAACTCCAGTCCTCGAGGGCCACTATCCTGCATGTTTTCGATGTTTCCCTCTTGCGCCACACCTGATTCAAATGATCAGGATCGTTATGAGGCTTCTGCAGAGCTTGATGATTAGCGAATCTTTGAATCAGGTGTGGTGACGTTTTTGTGACATTCTTGACCTCATACCGTGGTATAAAATATTTTCTGACATTTTTGACCTCATATGACGTTTTTGTGACTTTTTTCAACTCATTCCGCGGTATGAAATTTTTGTGACATTTTTGACCTTATACCGCGGTATAAATTTTTTTCTGACAGTTTTCACCTCATTATGTTATTGTGACATTTTTGACATCATACCGCCATTTAACATTTTTTCTGACTTTTTTGACCTCATTCCGCGGCATGACGTTTTTGTGACATTTTTGACCGCATATCCCGGTATAACATTTTTTGTGACATTTTTCAACTCATTCCGTGGTATGACATTTTTGTGACGTCTTTTGACCTCATTCCGAGGTATGAAATTTTTGTGACTTTTTTGACCTCATTCCGCGGTATGACATTTTTGTGAATTTTTTGAAGTCATACCATTTTCTCTGACATTTTTGATCCCATTCAGCGGGATAACGTTTTTTCTGGAATTCTTGACCTCATTCCGTGGTATTACGTTATTGTAACTTTTTCAACTTCATGCCACGATATAACATTTTTTCTGACATTTTTGACGTCAGAAACGAAGTATGACGTTTTTTCGGACATATTTGACCTTATGAAGTTTTTTAACGTTTTTAAACTAATACCGTGGTAAAACATTTTTTCTGAAATTTTGACCTCATTCCGAGGTATGAAATTTTTGTGACATTCCTAACATTTTTTTGACATTTTTGACCTCATTCCGCGTTATAACATTTTGTCTGACATTTTTGACCTCATGATATTTTTGTGACTTTATTGACCTCATACTGCGGAATAACATTTTTCTGACATTTTTGACCTCATACCGTGGTATAACATTTTCTGACATCCTCATGACGTTTTCTTAACGTTTTTGAACTCATACAGCGGAAAGACGTCTTTGTGACTTTTTTGACCTCATTCCACGGTCTGACGTTTTTTTTACTTCGTTGAACTCATTCCGCGGTGTAACATTTTCTCTTACATTTCTGACCTCATACCACGGTATAACATTTTTTCTGACATTTTTGACCTCATAACGCAGTATGACTTTTTGTGACTTTTTTGACCTCATACCGCGCTATAACATTTTTTCTGACATTTTTGAACTCATACCACGGTATAACATATTTTCTGACATTTTTGACCTCATTCCGCGGTATGACGTTTTTCTGACTTTTTTGACCTCATTCCGCGGTATGACGTTTTCTTGATTTTTTGACCTCATTCTGTGGTATAACATTTTTTCTTACACTTTGGACCTCATTACAAGGTAAAACATAATTCCTGACATTTTTGATCTCATTCCGGGGTATAATATTATTTCTGACATTTTTGACCTCATTCCGCGGTATAACATTTTGTCTGACATTTTTGACCTCATGATATTTTTGTGACTTTATTGACCCCATACTGCGGAATAACATTTTCCTGACATTTTTGACCTCATACCGTGGTATAACATTTTCTGACATCCTCATGACGTTTTCTTAACGTTTTTGAACTCATGCAGCGGTATGACGTCTTTGTTACATTTTTGACCTCATAAAATGTCACAAAATGACATTTTTGACCTCATTCCACGGTATGAAGTTTTTGTGATTTTTTGACCTCATTCTGTGGTATAACATTTTTTCTTACATTTTTGACCTCATTACAAGGTAAAACATATTTCCTGACATTTTTGACCACATTCCGCGGTATAATATTTTGTCTGACATTATTGAACTCATTCCGCGGTATAACATTTTTCCTGGCATTTTTAACCTCATTCCGCGATATGTTTTTGTGATTACTTGACCTCATTCCGAGGTATGAAATTTTTGTGACATTTTTGATGTCATAAAATGTGCCAAAATGATTGTCGTTTTTGTTACTTTTTTGTCCTCATAGCGCGTTATAACATTTTTTCTGACATTTTTGACCTCATTACGTTTTTGTAACGTTTTTGAACTCATACCGTGGCTTAAACATTCTTTCTGACATTTTTAAACTCTTTCCACGGTACGACGTTTTTGTGACGCTGTTGACCTCATACCGCGCTATGAATTTTTTTCTGACATCTACCTCATGACCTTCTATCTGACATTTTTGACCTCATTCCACGGTATGAAAATTTTGTGACTTTTTTGACCCCATTCCGCGGTATGACCTTATTTTCAGTTTTTTGACCTCATGACCTTTTTGTGACATTTTTGACCTCATTCCGCTGTTTAACATTTTTTCTGACATTTTTGACCTAATATGACATCTTTTCTGACATTTTTGACTTCATGACATGTTTGTGATGTTTTCAAACACATACCGTGGTATAACATTTTCTCTGAAATTTTTGATCCCATTCCACACTATGACTTTTGTGTGACTTTATTGAGCTAATTCTGCAGCATAACATTTTTTCTGGCATTTTTGAACTCATGACATTTTTGTGACATTTTTGACCTCATAACATTTTTTCTGACACTTTTGAACTCATTCGGCGGTATGATATTTTTGTGACATTTTTTAGCTCATTCCACAGTATAACATTCTTTCGGACATTTTTGACCTCATACCGTGGTATAACATTTTTTCTGACATTTTTGACCTCATGACGTTTTTGTAACGTTCTTGAACTCATACCGCGGTATGACATTTTTTTTGACATTTTTGAACTCTTTTCACAGTATGACGTTTTTGTGAATTTTTTGACCTCATCCCGTAGTATAAAATATTTTCTGACATTTTTGACCTGATATGACGTTTTTGTGACTTTTTTCAACTCATTCCGCGCTATGAAATTTTTGTGACATTTTTGACCTTATACTGCGGTATAAATTTTTTTCTGACAGTTTTCACCTCATTATGTTATTGTGACATTTTTGACCTCATACCGCGGTATAACATTTTTTCTGGCATTTTTGACCTCATCCCGCAGTATCACGTTTTTGTGACTTTTTTGACCTCTTTCCGTGGCATGTATTTCCGTGGTTCCATCTTATATATATAGCATTTTTTTTGACATTTTTCAAGTCATACCGGGGTATAACATTTTTTTTCTCACATTGGTGACTTCATTCTGCGGCATGACGTTTTTGTGATGTTTTTGAAGTCATACAGCAGCACAACATTTTCTTCTCCTACTTTTGACCTCATACCTCTTTATTAAATTTTTTTGACATTTTTGACCTCATACCGCGGCATAACATTTTTTTCTGACATTTTTTACCTCATCGCGTTATAAAATTTTTTCTGAAATTTTTGACCTCATACCACGGTATGACCTCATGACGTTGTTTCATTTTTGACCCCTTACCACCGTATAAAATTTTTTCTGACATTTTTGATCTCATACTGTGGTATGACGTTTTTGTTACACTTTTCAACTCATACAGCAATATGTTGTTTTTCTGACATTTTTGTCCTCATATCGTGGTATAACATTTTTTCTGACATTCATGACCTCATTCGAGGTATGACGTTTGTACGACTTTTTTGACCTCATTCAGCGGTATGACGTTTTTGTGACATTTTTGACCTCATTCCGCTCTAAAACATTTTTTTCTGACATTTTTGTCCTCATACCGCGGCAAAACATTTTGTCCGACGTTTGTGACCCCATACCGCGGTGTAACATTTTTTCTGACATTTTTGATCCCATTCCACGCTGACTGTTTTGTGACTTTTTTGAGCTCATTCCGCGGTTTGACTTTTTAGTGACTTTTTTGACCTCATTCCGCGATTTAACATTTTTTCTGACTTTTTTGACCTCATTCCGCGGCATGACGTTTTTGTGACTTTTTTGACCGCATATCCCGGTATAACATTTTTTGTGACATTTTTCAACTCATTCCGTGGTATGACATTTTTGTGACGTTTTTTGACCTCATTCCGAGGTATAAAATTTTTGTGATTTTTTTGACTTCGTTCTGCGGTATGACATTTTTGTGAATTTTTTGAAGTCATACCATTTTCTCTGACATTTTTGATCCCATTCAGCGGTATAACGTTTTTTGTGGAATTCTTGACCTCATTCCGTGGTATTACGTTATTGTAACTTTTTCAACTTCATACCACGATATAACATTTTTGACCTCAGAAACGAAGTTGACGTTTTTTTGGACATATTTGACCTTATGAAGTTTTTTAACGTTTTTAAACTAATACCGTGGTATAACATTTTTTCAGAAATTTTGACCTCATTCCGAGGTATGAAATTTTTGTGACTTTTTTTACCTCATTCCGCGGTATGACCTTTTTGTGACATTCCTTACATCTTTTTGACATTTTTGACCTCATTCCGCGTTATAACATTTTGTCTGACATTTTTGACCTCATGATATTTTTGTGACTTTATTGATCCCATACTGCGGAATAACATTTTTCTGTCATTTTTGACCTCATACCATGGTATAACATTTTCTGACATTTTTGACCTCATGACGTTTTCTTAATGTTTTTGAATTCATACAGCGGTATAACATATTTTCTGACATTTTTGACCTCATTCCGCGGTATGACGTTTTTGTGACTCTTTTGACCTCATTCCGCGGTATGACGTTTTTGTGACATTTTTACAGTTCAGCTATTTTGGCAGCTGGTAATCCCAGAAGAATGTATGACTCCATAATGTCCACCGGTATTTCTAGTCTAGGTCGTCCAGGTCCTGACTGCCCAGCTTCAACACATAGTTGCATGCGTACCTAGGAAACCACAGACATGACCTCCGGATAAGAATTACGTATGATATGGTGTATAACATATTCATGTTTATACCATGGTCTGGGTGAATACTCGATTCTGATTAGCTGCAGGGTGTCCGTTAAACAGTGATAATGGACACCTATAAAGAAGTTCAAACAGCCTGATTGTTCTAAATCATTGCGCTGGCTCAAATGCTAGTTGGTAACCGTGGCAACAGAAACTCAGAACACACGTTAACAGAATCAGAATCAGAAATACTTTATTTATCCCCTAGGGGAAATCTTGGTGTTCATTTTCTCCACATCTCTTCTGGGATGTCTTTAGATCTGGCCATCATGCCGACCGGTCTCAGAGCGATCAGCTGATCTCTCGTGTAAACAAAAAGTGCATCCATGCAGTTGTTCAGCTCAGCAGGATGAAAAAGTACCAAAAATCACTCCACCAGATATGTTTGGAGAGAGAATTGCTTAATAACTGCTAGCAACAAAAATAATAACATTAAATAATAAGATAAGGTGCAAAAAAAGTAGTATATGGTCAGGAGCTACTGTAACAGGCTGCATACATGGTGGCACAACATACGTTATTTCAGTTTATTTATCACAACGGCAAGACAGTAGACAAAACATGAGTGGTTTTATAGTGTCCTTTAACCTATGTGGTGTATTATTGTGACATGCTACTACATATGGTTCAGAACAGCTGCAGGGTCTGTGGCTAGAGCTGGTTACCTTGGCAACACGTCAAAACAAGTGATATTAAATAGTCCCCTCAGCCGCTTCTTGTGAAAAACTTACGATTTTAACGGTAAAAAAACCAACATTTAAGTATTAATAATTGATTTAATATTTATTTATTTCGCAAGTGACCATGGTATAAGCGGGATAATGCCCTTCGCGGAGTTCATTATCAAAAATTAATGAAAACTTCGCGGAAGCAACCGGTTCACGCCTCGTCGGGTATTATATCCCTTACATAATATCTTTTCTGAATCTATCATTGAATGTAGAGCTGATACAGGCTACCGCTGGAGAGTTTCATAATGTATTCCTATAACTACGACAAGACTGACAGACCAGAGAGTGTGTGCACGCTAACACAAAAACTTGCTGAATGAAACTGTGTACCAACAACTTTTCACCTCAGCACACTGTGTGGTTCGACTCTAATCTGTCCATTTGGGTGAGCTGAGCCCAGCCCTGCCGGCAGCTGGTGCTAACTTCAGCCGTGGCTGCTAATTAGTGTATTGTGAATGTCTAATATGTGAACCAGTCATGGTGTAGCGGTTGTCCCTCTTAAAACTTGTGATCAAAGCTGACCGATAATATGACAGGATCGTATTTTACACTAGGTAAGGCGCTTACCTCCTCCAGATTGCGCCACACAGCTTCGTCGATGTCTGCATTCATCAACGCAGATATTTCTCCAAGATTTTCCATGGCATCTTCCACCAACCTTAAAATGTAGTCTGTTGGAAAATTTTCCTCCACATACCGAGCAATTGCCAATAGTTCTTGTTGAACTCCTCTTCTCAATTCGTCCACCTCTGCCATATTTCGCTGTTTTGCCCGTGACACTGCTTCCTGTCGCCCGCGCTAAGAGCTAGCATGTATACAGAGCTACCACTGTCCAGCAGGAATCGTGTGATCAGGTATGGACTAGTCATCCTGGACAGGAAGACCCGCCCACAGCCATTTGATTGACAGCTTGAGCCATGAAGTAAAGGCAAAGGCAAAACGCAAATGGAAAAGACAAAGGCAAAGTGAGAAAAGCAAAGACAAAATGGAATAAGCAAAAGCACAATGGAAAAAGGATATTACTACATTTATTTCCTATTTATTTTGGCACTCGCGGTGCTCATGAGCACCGCCCTCGTCGGTGCTCATGAGCGGCCCTCATCGGTGCTCATGGGCAGCGCTGCTCATGAGCACCGCCCTCGTCGGCACTCGCCGTTTTGTTTTCCCTCGTTCTGAAATTTTTGACCTCATACCACAGTATGACCTCATGACATTTCATTTTTGACCCCTTACCACCGTATAATATTTTTTCTGACATTTTTGATCTCATACTGTGATATGACGTTTTTGTGACATTTTTCAACTCATACAGCAATATGTTGTTTTTGTGACTTTTTTGACCTTATTCCGCGGTATAACATTTTTTCTGACATTTTTGACCTCATACCGCCGTATAACATTTTTTCTGGCAGTTTTGACCTCACACCACGGTATGACATTTTTGTGACATTTTTGATCTCATTCTGTGGCATAACATTTTTTCTGACATGTTTGACCTTCTGACGTTTTTGTGACATTTTTGACCTCATACCGCGATTTAACATATTTTCTGACATTTTTGACCTCATTCCGCAGTATGACGTTTTTGTGACTTTGACCTCATTCCGCGGCATGACTTTTTTGTGACATTTTTGACCTCATAAAATGTCACAAAATGACATTTTTTACCTCATTCCATGGTGTGACGTTTTTGTGATTTTTTGACCTTATTCTGTGGTCTAACATTTTTTCTTACATTTTTGACCTCATTACAAGGTAAAACATATTTCCTGACATTTTTGTTCTCATTCCGGGGTATAATATTATTTCTGACATTTTTGACCACATTCTGCGGTATAATATTTTGTCTGACATTTTTGTCCTCAGACCGCATAACATTTTTTCCGACATTTTGACCTCATACCGCGGTATAACATTATTTTTGTGACAATTTTGACCTCATTGTTTCTTACATTTTTGACCCCATACCGCGGTATAACATTTTTTCTGACATTTTATTTGACCTCATACAGCGGTGTGGCGTCTTTGTGACTTTTTTGACCTCATTCCACGGTCTGACGTTTTTTTTACTTCGTTGAACTCATTCCGCGGTGAAACATCTTTTCTTACATTTCTGACCTCATACCACGGTATAACATTTTTTCTGACATTTTTGACCTCACAACGCAGTATGACTTTTTGTGACTTTTTTGACCTCATACGGCGGTATAACATTTTGTCTGACATTATTGAACTCATTCCGTGGTATAACATTTTTCCTGGCATTTTAACCTCATATGATGTTTTTGTGATTACTTGACCTCATTCCGTGGAATAAAATTTTTTCTTACGTTTTTAAACTCGACGTTTTTTGACCTCATTCCGAGGTATGAAATTTTTGTGACATTTTTGATGTCATAAAATGTCACAAAATGACATTTTTGACCTCATTACGTTTTTGTAACGTTTTTGAACTCATACCGCGGCTTAAACATTCTTTCTGACATTTTTGAACTCTTCCTACGGTATGACGTTTTTGTGACGCTCTTGACCTCATACCGCGCTATGAATTTTTTTCTGACATCTACCTCATGACCTTTTATCTGACATTTTTGACCTCATTCCGCGGTATGAAAATTTTGTGACTTTTTTGACCCCATTGCGCGGTATGACCTTTTTTTCAGTTTTTTGACCTCATGACCTTTTTGTGACATTTTTGACCTCATTCCGCTGTTTAACATTTTTTCTGACATTTTTGACCTAATATGACATCTTTTCTGACATTTTTGACTTCATGACATGTTTGTGATGTTTTCAAACACATGCCGTGGTATAACATTTTCTCTGAAATTTTTGATCCCATTCCACACTATGACTTTTGTGTGACTTTATTGAGCGAATTCTGCAGTATAACATTTTTTCTGGCATTTTTGACCTCATGACATTTTTGTGACATTTTTGAGCTCATAACATTTTTTCTGACATTTTTGAACTCATTCGCCGGTATGATATTATTGTGACATTTTTTACCTCATTCCACAGTATAACATTCTTTCCGACATTTTTGACCTCATACTGTGGTATAACATTTTTTCTGACATTCATGACCTCATTCGGCGGTATGACCTTTTTGTGACATTTTTGACCTCATTCCGCTGTTTAACATTTTTTCTGACATTTTTGACCTAATATGACATCTTTTCTGACATTTTTGACTTCATGACATGTTTGTGATGTTTTCAAACACATACCGTGGTATAACATTTTCTCTGAAATTTTTGATCCCATTCCACACTATGACTTTTGTGTGACTTTATTGAGCGAATTCTGCAGTATAACATTTTTTCTGGCATTTTTGAACTCATGACAATTTTTGTGACATTTTTGACCTCAAAACATTTTTTCTGACATTTTTGAACTCATTCACCGGTATGATATTATTGTGGAATTTTTTACCTCATTCCACAGTATAACATTCTTTCCGACATTTTTGACCTCATACTGTGGTATAACATTTTTTCTGACATTCATGAGCTCATTCCGCGGTATGACGTTTTTGTGAATTTTTTGACCTCATACCGCGGTATAACATTTTTTCTGACATTTCTGACCTCATTCCGCGGTATGACGTTTTTGTGACATTCTTGACCTCATACCGTGGTGTAAAATATTTTCTGACATTTTTGACCTCATATGACGTTTTTGTGACTTTTTTCAACTCATTCCGCGGTATGAAATTTTTGTGACATTTTTGACCTCATACCGCGGTATAATTTTTTTTCTGACAGTTTTCACCTCATTATGTTAGTGTGACATTTTTGACCTCATACCGCCATTTAACATTTTTTCTGACTTTTTTGACCTCATTCGGCGGCATGACGTTTTTGTGACTTTTTTGACAGCATATCCCGGTATAACATTTTTTGTGACATTTTTCAACGCATTCCATGGTATGACATTTTTGTGATGTTTTTTGACCTAATTCCGAGGTATGAAATTTTTGTGACTTTTTTGACCTCATTCCGCAGTATGACATTTTTGTGAATTTTTTGAAGTCATACCATTTTCTCTGACATTTTTGATCCCATTCAGCGGGAAACGTTTTTTCTGGAATTTTTGACCTCATACCTCTTTATTTAATTTTTTGTAACATTTTTTACCTCATTCTGTGGTAGAACATCTTTTCCTGACATTTTTCACCTCATTATATTTTTCTGACTTTTTTGACCTCATTCCGCGGCATGACGTTTTTGTGACATTTTTGACCTCATAAAATGTCACAAAATGACATTTTTGACCTCATTCCACGGTATGACGTTTTTGTGATTTTTTGACCTCATTCTGTGGTATAACATTTTTTCTTACATTTTTGACCTCATTCCGGGGTATAATATTATTTCTGACATTTTTGACCACATTCCGCGGTATAATATTTTTTCTGACATTTTTGACCTAATATGACATCTTTTCTGACATTTTTGACTTCATGACATGTTTGTGATGTTTTCAAACACATACCGTGGTATAACATTTTCTCTGAAATTTTTGATCCCATTCCACACTATGACTTTTGTGTGACTTTATTGAGCTAATTCTGCAGCATAACATTTTTTCTGGCATTTTTGAACACATGACATTTCTGTGACATTTTTGACCTCCTAACATTTTTTCTGACACTTTTGAACTCATTCGGCGATATGATATTTTTGTGACATTTTTTAGCTCATTCCACAGTATAACATTCTTTCGGACATTTTTGACCTCATACCGTGGTATAACATTTTTTCTGACATTCATGACCTCATTCCGCGGTATGACGTTTGTGCGACTTTTTTGACCTCATTCAGCGGTATGACGTTTTTGTGACATTTTTAACCTCATTCCGCTCTTTAACATTTTTTTCTGACATTTTTGACCTCATACCGTGGTATAACATTTTTTGTGACATTTTTCAACTCATTCCGTGGTATGACATTTTTGTGACGTTTTTTGACCTCATTCCGCGGTATCACATTTTTGTGAATTTTTTGAAGTCATACCATTGTCTCTGACATATTTGATGCCATTCAGCGGTAACGTTTTTTCTGGAATTCTTGACCTCATTCCCTGGTATTACGTTATTGTAACTTTTTCAACTTCATACCACGATATAACATTTTTTCTGACATTTTTGACGTCAGAAACGAAGTATGACGTTTTTTTCGGACATATTTGACCTCATGAAGTTTTTTAACGTTTTTAAACTAATACCGTGGTATAAGATTTTTTCTGAAATTTTGAACTCATTCCGAGGTATGAAATTTTTGTGACATTCCTAACATTTTGTCTGACATTTTTGACCTCATGATATTTTTGTGACTTTATTGACCCCATACTGCGTAATAACATTTTTCTGACATTTTTGACCTCATACCGTGGTATAACATTTTCTGACATCCTCATGACGTTTTCTTAACGTTTTTGAACTCATACAGCGGTATGACGTCTTTGTGACTTTTTTGACATCATTCCACGGTCTGACGTTTTTTTTACTTCGTTGAACTCATTCCGCGGTGTAACATTTTCTCTTACATTTCTGACCTCATACCACGATATAACATTTTTTCTGACATTTTTGACCTCATAACGCAGTATGACTTTTTGTGACTTTTTTGACCTCATTCCGCGGTATGACGTTTTTGTGACATTTTTGACCTCATAAAATTTCACAAAATGACATTTTTGACCTCATTCCACGGTATGACGTTTTTGTGATTTTTTGACCTCATTCTGTGGTATAACATTTTTTCTTACATTTTTGACCTCATTACAATGTAAAACATATTTCCTGACATTTTTGATCTCATTCCGGGGTATAATATTATTTCTGACATTTTTGACCACATTCCGCGGTATAATATTTTTGGTGACATTTTTGACCTCATTCCGCTGTATAACATTTTTTTCTGACATTTTTGTCCTCATACCGCATAACATCTTTTCTGACATTTTTGACCTCATACCATGGTATAACATTTTTTCTGACATTTTTGAGCTCATAACGCAGTATGACTTTTTGTGACTTTTTTGACCTCATACCGCGGTAAAACATTTTGTCTGACATTATTGAACTCATTCCGCGGTATGACATTTTTCCTGGCATTTTTAACCTCATTCCGCGATATGTTTTTGTGATTACTTGACCTCATTCCGAGGTATGAAATTTTTGTGACATTTTTGATGTCATAAAATGTCACAAAATGACATTTTTGACCTCATGTCGTTTTTGTTACTTTTTTGTCCTCATAGCGCGTTATAACATTTTTTCTGACATTTTTGACCTCATTACGTTTTTGTAACGTTTTTGAACTCATACCGCGGCTTAAACATTCTTTCTGACATTTTTGAACTCTTTCCACGGTATGACGTTTTTGTGACATTTTTGACCTCATACTATGAATTTTTTTCTGACATCTACCTCATGACCTTTTATCTGATATTTTTGACCCCATTCCGCGGTATGACCTTTTTTTCAGTTCTTTGACCTCATGACCTTTTTGTGACATTTTTGACCTCATTCCGCTGTTTAACATTTTTTCTGACATTTTTGACCTCATATGACATCTTTTCTGACATTTTTGACTTCATGACATGTTTGTGATGTTTTCAAACACATACCGTGGTATAACATTTTTTCTGAAATTTTTGATCCCATTCCACACTATGACTTTTGTGTGACTTTATTGAGTTACTTCTGCAGTATAACATTTTTTTCTGGCATTTTTGACCTCATGACATTTTTGTGACATTTTTGACCTCATAACATTTTTTCTGACATTTTTGAACTCATTCGGCAGTATGATATTTTTGTGACATTTTTTACCTCATTCCACAGTATAACATTTTTTCCGACATTTTTGACCTCATACCGTGGCATAACATTTTCTTTGACATTCATGAGCTCATTCCGCGGTATGACGTTTGTGCGACTTTTTTGACCTCATTCAGCGGAATGACGTTTTTCTGACATTTTTGTCCTCATACCGCGGCACAACATTTTTTCCGACATTTTTGATCCCATTCCACGCTGACTGTTGTGTGACTTTTTTGAGCTCATTCCGCGGTTTGACTTTTTAGTGACTTTTTTGACCTCATTCTGTGGTACAACATTTTTTCTTACATTTTTGACCTCATTACAATGTAAAACATATTTCCTGACATTTTTGATCTCATTCTGGGGTATAATATTATTTCTGACATTTTTGACCACATTCCGTGGTATAATATTTTTTGTGACATTTTTGACCTCATTCCGCTGTATAACATTTTTTTCTGACATTTTTGTCCTCATACCGCATAACATCTTTTCTTACATTTCTGACCTCATACCATGGTATAACATTTTTTCTGACTTTTTTGAGCTCATTCCGCGGTTTGACTTTTTAGTGACTTTTTTGACCTCATTCTGCGGTATAACATTTTTCTGACATTTTTGACCTCATGACGTTTTTGAAACATTCTTGAACTTATACCGCGGTATGACATTTTTTTGACATTTTTGAACTCTTTTCACGGTATGACTTTTTTGTGAATTCTTTGACCACATACCGCGGTATAACATTTTTTCTGACATTTTTGACCTCATTCCGCGGTATGTTGTTTTTGTGACATTCTTGACCTCATACCGTGGAATAAAATATTTTCTGACATTTTTGACCTCATATGACGTTTTTTTGACTTTTTTCAACTCATAACGCAGTTTGACTTTTTGTGACATTTTTGAGTTCATACCGCGGTGTAACATTTTGTCTGACATTATTGAACTCCATCCGCGGTATAGCATTTTTCCTGGCATTTTTGACCTCATTCCGCGATATGTTTTTGTGATTACTTTACCTCATTCCGAGGTATGAAATTTTTGTGACATTTTTGATGTCATAAAATGTCACA
>JAMOIN010000299.1:0-24226 GCA_024666655.1 Dascyllus trimaculatus
GGTCAGTGGGAACATGAAGTGGATGTCCTGGTTGGTTTTGTCTTCAGCCCAGTCCAGAGTGAACTTCTGTGTTAACACTGTCTTCCCGATGCCAGCCACTCCCTTTGTCATCACTCTTCTGATTGGTCCATCTCTTCCAGGTGAGCCTTTAAAGATGTCTTCTGGTCTGATGCTTGTTTCTGCTCTGTCTGCTTTCCTGGAAGCTGCTTCAATCTGTCTGACCTCATGTTCTTCATTGACCTCTGCAGTCCCTCCCTCTGTGATGTACAGCTCTGTGTAGATGTCATTCAGGAGGGTCGGCTGTCCTGCTTTAGCGATGCCCTCAAACACACTCTGGAACTTCTTCTTCAGGCCACCTTTAAGTTTACGTCCACAAACTGCAGCAAGTTCTGAATGAAAACACAAGAAAGAAACAGTGAAGTAGAAGTAACCTGGATATTAAAGCAGCAAAGGACCAATGAAGTGAACATGACAGTTTGTCCCCTAAAGAATGAGTCTGAATCTATCTGGAGACTTTAGTAAATGTTCTGTTGATCAGCAGCTGCAGTCTCGACACAAATCCTCTTACTGCTCTGCAGACAGTCAGCCAGCTTCTCCTGCTTCATCCTCCTCAGGAACAACACTGTGATCTGCTGGAACATCTCTCTGCTGCTCCTCTGCTCTTCATCCTCACCCTCCTCATCCTCCCTCTCACTCCTTGAGCATTCTGGGTAATCTGGACTCACAAGCTTCTGCATCTTCTTCAGCTCCTTCTTCACAAAAGTCACCATGTTGTCCTCCAGCAGCTGGAACACACAAATGTGACAATGAGCCATCAGAGTGAAACCATGGAGCCAAACATCACATCCATGTTGGACACACTGACAGTCCACTGGTCTACAAAGAGCAGCATGGAGACGCCTGAACACAACACATGGACCAGACCCTGTTGTTCATGTACGAACCATGAATATGGAGTCCAGGTGATGCTGCTGGACAGACGGAGCTGTGGGAACCTCTGAGCTCTGCTGCTCCACTCTGTGGATCAACATCAACACTTAGATGTCAGTACGTCTGTCCACACAGAGACAAACAGCAGCTACGACACCATCAACGTCTTCAGGAGACTCTGAACATGGAACAAGTCATCTCCACAGTTAAACCTCATCATGTCTCCCCCTCGCTGTGACGTGGACGTTCACAACAGACACAAACACTTTGGCTTTCAGAGCAGGTCGGACAACACGTCGTACAAACCACTTCTTTTCTACAGTCACTGACTCTTTCTGTCAGTTACAGCTTACATCTGATCAGCAGACGGACGGACGCCTTTAAACTCAATCCAGAAATCCTTAGAGTCGTCGCTGTTGAAGGACAGACAGCTGGGTTCAGGACAGTCTGGTGTCTGCTGCTGGATCCTGAAACAAAACCAGAACAAATAAAAACTGAAGGAAAAAATCTTCAAGCTGTTAATAAACACAAAAACCAGCTTTGAGTCTGAAACGTCTTTCTGTCAGTTTGACTGTCTCACCTTCCATCTGAAGACCGTCTGAAATTAAAAGAAAAAAACTTTGACCAGTCAATCTTCCTGGACACACGGCTGGATCCAGGTCCAGGTCCAGGTCCAGGTCCAGGTCCAGGTCCAGCAGAGTGTGGATGCTGCTGCTCTGGGCTTCAACACACACACAGCTGTGAGTGTGAATAATGACAGCAGTGATGTTGAGCTGAGCTCTGACACTTAGAGATGCTCATCTCACCTCTGAGCTTTGCTCTGGTTCTCATGGTCCCCACTCAGAGACCTTTTAGAGGGAGGGACTCCCTCCTCTCTGTCCTCACACTGATGCATAGCAGACAAACAAGACTGCAACAACCTGCTGGGAGAGTCACACATTAGTCCTCCTCCTTCCTCTCAGTCACATGACAAACACACACAGCTGTGATTGGAGGAAACCTGTCCAGCTGTGGGACAGCTGCTTCACCTCAACACTCAGTCTAAACTACTAGAAGCTCTTCAACATCTGACATGTCCCTCTTTGTCCAAATCCTCTATATCCAGTCAGAGGCTGCAGTGGCAGCTGCTCCAACCATCCACAGTCAACCATGTTACCTTGATGCTGCTCACTTCACGTCCACATCAGCTCCACAGACGTTCTACCTTCATCTGTGGAGGAAACAGAGCAGAGCTGGAACAGGAGAGTTTCTCCACAGGAACAGTAAAGTCTGATGTGACCTTTAATGTTCACACGTTGCTGTCATTCTTCCTCATGTTCACATCAAGCACATCTCCATCCTTTAGAAACACTGCTTCATGTTGTCATCAGCAGCCTCTGGAACACAACAGCTGAGGTGAGTCTGGAGAAGAAAACCCAGAGCTGATCAATGACTGTGATTGTGGATGTAGAAACTTTCCAGAAGGAGTCTCCAACCAGTCTTCAGAGTCTCATGTGAATAATGTCTCTTCAGTCCAGAGGCTGGAACAACAAACATGAGCCAAATGTCCAGACTGTCCCTGAACACAGCGTCACACCGTCTTCTGTGCTTCTGCAACCTTCTTCTAAACTCTCCTCCTTTGTCTGTGAAGCCTCAACCCGTCCTTCTTCAAACCAACCACCACGTCTCAGCCATCATCTTGTTTGACTTCATTCATATGTGGCTGTGATCTAATCCTGTCCAAAGTTTAACCACCTCCTTTCTTAAAGTCCCTCCCTCCTTTGTTCTGCTGACTACCTGCTATTTCCTGGCTTCCTGTCCTTGTCGGCCATCATGAGCTCCACTTCAACTCATAGCTGTGTTCAGAGGCAGAGAGCTTCCTGCTTCTGGCCTCGTGTTGCATCGACTCTCATTGGATCACACTTTTATCTTTTGTTTAGCGTTTAGCTCCAAGTTCAGGCCTCCTATTTAGGACTCATTTACACATCCTATTTTCCTAGTCTGAACATTTGCTCAGTTGCCAAATCTCCCAACAGCAGGCTGTCATTAAGGCTCGTTCTGTCCTTTCAGCTCTGATTTGAACGTTTCTACGTTTCATGTCTGCTGCCTGTCTGTCCACAGCTCTACTGCTGATACCAGATGGTCCAAAATCAGACATTAGACTGAGTTTGGTTTGGTGGAAACCACAAAAATACAACATGAGATTTAGTTGTTTTGCTTTAAAGTGGAAAGAGAATAGAAAAAAAGTCAAACCACACCCAGTCAGGTTTGTTCTGGTGTCGCAGTTAGAAAAGAGGAAACGAGCTGTTTGCTGGTTTCTGCCTCTTTGGACTGAATCACTAACAAACTATCAGACGTCTCATCAGCTGAACTCACCAGAACCTGAGTCAGTCGTTGAGGAGCAGCAGTTGGATCCCGTTCAGACACAAACACAGACGTTATTCTGCCGTCGCTCTGACAAACTTTCACTTTCATCAGTGAGTTAGGATCTCCTCTCAGTGTAGCTCCGCCTCTTCCTGCTGCTGCTTGTCAGGTCTGTTTCCTTCTTCAGCTTCACACCAGTTGAACATGGAGGAGGAGTTTTACTGCTTCATCTCCTTTCTTCCTGCACTTTGGTCTGATTGTGGTTGAATCTGCTGTAATAAAGACCATCAGTTTTATTTCACACCATCAGCTGCTGTTTGGTCCTGATGACTCCGTCTTTAGATTCACCTGTAACATCACACCTGTCCTCTGTCTGAACCTCTTCACTGCAGGTTTACAGGTGAGTCTACAGTCAACATGTGTCTCCATAGAATGAGCATCACTACAGTCTGATTCTCAGCTCTTCACTGGATCAATCCTCTGGTTTATTCTCTGCAGGAACCAAAGGATTTCCCTCTTTAGGGGAATGTAATGAGTCAGTGTCGCCACTAGATGGAGCTGTGAACCATAGAATCAGTGTTGTTCCAGGTAGGATGGAGTTCACAGTGATGGTGGATGTTCAGAGCTCCACTGTCAGCTGCTGGTCACATTTAACACTCTGTGGATTTGATTGGTCACTTCAAACATCAGCTTCCTGTTTGTGTCCCAGGTGATGGTTTGGAGAAGAGCTGAGCAGGTAATCAGGAGTCTCTCTTTAAAAAGCTCAATCAGACGTTCGGACTGGAGCTTTGGACTCAGAGAACAGAACAGGAAACAGTATTTTAAAGCAGCCTGGCAGCAACTTCACCACCATGATGGAGAGATTTCCACCGAGGCTCAGTCCATCTGTCAGACGCTGATCCTCACAGAGCTCTTTGTCACATTCACATGTTTAGTGGAGGTCCAGTGTTTCCTTCTCATGCTGTTCATCTGTCAGGACAATTCAAGACGCCTCTACAGAGCTCCAGGACCAGGACACAGATGAGACGCATTCAGGATTCTAGCAACGTCTAGTTTCCTCAACTTGTACCTGGTCAGAGCTTCCTTCTGAAAAGGCTTCCAGCAGATCAGAAGCACCAAGAGAACATCAGCAGAATAAAGGACATGATAAACGGACATTTTCCTACATGGACATAGAAGACATGACAGTAACTCTACATGTGTGTGGATCATATATATGGACATACTTATAAATGTTGAGACCTGCAGTGATAAAGTGCTCTGAGTTATTTGGTCCTAAAGGTTTATGAGGTCGTCTCCTTTCTCCTGCTGCTGTTACGTGTAGAGCAGAACTAGTCAGAACACAGAGGGATGTACATTCTACACTGGGATTTAAAACCATGTCAGCGTCTGAAGCTGTTCATGTTTACGGTGGACAGACCTGCTGGGACTGGACAGATGTTCTCCACCTGGACAGTTTCCACAGGATGAATTAACAGCCCTGAACTCCAATGATCAGAATGAGCAAAAAAAAACACCATTCATTTATGGAATCCAGCAACCATCATTTAGATCAAAGTGGACGAATTTAATGGTGTTGAACAGGAAAAGAATCAGCTGTGATGGAAACATGAAGGAACAATGTCAAGAAGAAATGACTAAAATGAGCAACTAGACTTTTACTTTCCAAGATAATGATGTGAAACTGTGACTTGGCTTTTGGTGCTTTTATTAAATCTGTCTTTAACTGTTAGCATGCAATCATAAAACATACATGATCAGTCCCTCCAGGATTTCTTGGGCGTTTTTCCAGATTGTTGCTCCTAAAATGCCTGAATTCGCGGCAGCTTTTCTAAAAAGTTGCGATGAAAGTTGCGATGTTTTAAGCGTATTTGTGTTGATGAAATTGCGGGAGACAGTAAAAAATTGCTTAAGAGTTGCATTTTTTCTTTGTTTTGTATAAAACATTAAAAATGTTAAAAGCTTAAAAAGTTAATTTCACATCCTGGCACACACTTATTCACACACACACGCTCACAGCTTAATGAATCTAACTGACCTTCATTGTTTGAGTGCTGGACACAGATCTGGATCAACAGCTTCATCACGGTGGTTTGTCTGGTCTGTGGTCCGCTGGTTTCACCCATTCTCCTGATATGTTTACTGTAGAAAAGTGTTTGTCAGTGGATGGTTTTGGTTTGTGTTCCACCTCAATATTCCACGGGGTGAAAACAGTTTAGCTCCGCTTTGGTGAAGAACATCAGGGGATTGTTTTTGGTCTTTAGCAGTATTTTTGTTGGTAAGTGAGAGATATTACGGTCGCACATGTCTGCATCTTCAAACTATATACAAGAAAGTGAATTCGGTGACGTACGTTCATTACGTTTGCACTGGGGACTGCTATGATGAGAAGCCCCTGACTGTAGTGTGCAGTTCGGGAGCTCAGCGTTCAACTTTACTTCATTTTGCAACAGTCTGATGACAGTCTAACCCTCATCCTGCAGCGTATCTAATGCAATTCAGAGTGGAACCAAATACAGGTCTGCGACTATGCTAGGAGCAGAAGACGGAGCTTGTTTTTACTGTCCCCGGCGGAGTCAAATGTTAGATTCAGCCAATAGCATGACGACTTTGAGCAACGCTGAGCTCCCGCCCTGAACTGCACGCTAGAGTCGGGGGTACCTGACTATGATTGGTGGAACTCACGGGAGGCGGGCCAAAATTGCGGAAAAGTCGCGGTGATTGGACAAAATTGCAAGGTCGCGCAGAATTCACGGAGTTTGGTTGAATTTGCGTTAATTGTTGTGATTGCAACATCGCGAATTCCTGGAGGGACCGGCTTTTATCGTCTCCTGAAGTTTCATTCAGGTTCTCACCATCATTAATGAATTAATTCCCACCAACACAGAGCTGGGCTCGCGCTCTGGCTTCCTCACAGAGCTAAGCTAACTAGCTAGCAGGCTAACGGACAACTTTTTAGTTCCATGGAGGAGTGAACATGGAGCTGTGGAGCCGCACTTCTGCTGCTGGAACTAAACCAACAGCAGAAAACACTTGAAACAGTCTTTTACTCACCTTCAGATGCTGCGGCACGACGACTCACCAAGCAAAACTCAACTAGCCTGGAGAACAGGTAGGAGCGTGACGTCACTGTTGTCAGGGCAACGAAGCAGGAAACAGACGACTCCCTGATTGGTCAGTTTTTTAGTGAGTTTCAGTAAAATTGAACTTTTGTAACATTTTCCAGAATCCCTCCAAAGCTTCAGCTCCCAACGTCATTTAATTCTAGAAATAAGAACCGTTGACTAAAATATACAGAAGGAAGAATCAAGAAGAAGCAAACTCAGAACTGATGACTCCATTTAAACACTAAATGTCCTGAGAAGCTGTTTTACAGGAGCTACAGTCACACAGTCAATCTACGCTCTGTTTCTACTACTTGACAAGTCGCCTCAGTCATTCAGTCTCCTGCTATTTTAAACTTCACTACAGCTCAGAGACAAATCTTCAACTTTTACTCCACTACATTGATCAGATGTCTGAGAGATCAAATCAGCCAACAGTGAATAAAACCACTGATGAAATAAAGACAACAGGAAACAAACCAGCAACAAGCTGCTGAATGAGTAAAGAGTGTTTCAGTGTCTCCATGTGCAGCATTGACTAATCTGTAGGACTCTAACGTCTGTCTGACGCTTTGCTTCTGCTACTGGTTTGTCGGCTGCTTGGAGATCAGCTGCAGGGGTCAGACTGAGTTTGTAAAACTCACCGTCAGGCTGCAGAGCTTCTTCATCCAAGTCTTCTTCCTCTCGTTGCATCAACGCTGGACGCTGCAGGTGAGCAGACGCACACCGTTTACCAAATCTCCTTCTGCAGCATCACTTTGATTGGTGTCCAGGTGCTTCTGGTCTGGTCCTGGTCTCAGGGACTCTTCCTCCTCCTCGGTCCAGCTCCTTGTCAAGAAAGAACCGGAGAAGACACACATCTGTTCCATCTGACCTCTGAAACCAAACCAGATTCATTGCAGTGGTTAAAACATGTGTTCAGGATCATCAAGTCGTCTGTCAGACCTGCTGGAAGTGAAATGAGGCTGCAGAGTGGACCAAGTGAAGAGCTGCATCAACTGGATCCAAGAGGAAAAGAGGTTTGAAGATGTTCACTGATAGAACCACAACTAAAGTCAGAGCCAGTGAGAACAGCAACGACAAACCAAAGGTCCATGGAAGCCCTGAGGACGAGTTCAGCTGTTCAATGCACTTTAATGAAATGAAGCCTGAAGCTAAGCCTCCTGTTTCCAGTCAGGATCAAGGTCTGACTGTGTTTTCCATCAGCAGCAGTCTGTGTGTGTTACACTTGTAAGAATGACGCTGTAGTCAGTCCTTTGTGTCGCATATTCATTTGTTATTACTGTGGAAATGATGACAAACAGAGCATCTTAACGTCTGTGCTGCTTCACTTTACTTGTGCTGTCTGACGTCTCACTCTATCAGTGACTGGCACAATTCACAACACGTTACAAGTTTATCAAATCAAGAACATTCAAATTACAGCCATGAAATCATGTAACAGTCCATCCTGTAAACAACATTTTCCACCAACACTATTTATTATCAAAGAACTTCACTTATTCTGTCATGAACTGTTTCACCTTTTTAACTTAACTGTCTTTAACACATCTGTATTTATTATTGTCTCTGTCCTACTCTATGTTGCTCAAAAATAACAACACAACCTACTACTGGAATAATGTCTTCCATATAAACTCTTATTTTGAAATGTACAGGATCAGCCATGTTCGATATACCGTTCCGCTCTTATTCTGAAAACGCACCGGAAACTGAATAACGGTCAAACCTGCAAAGCTCGTGCGGGCTTTATCATCGTTAGCATTCACTCATTCACACACACAGATAAAGCTTTAACTCCTTGCAGCTCGTTTGTTGGCCACAGCTCTCATCCCTGCTTGTGATTTTATCTCCGGCTGCTTCTTTTCTCCGTTAGAAGACACTTTTAAAGCTCGTTGTCAACTTTATTAGCGCCGCGTCGCCGTAGTGAGCTAGCACTCGTTCAGACGGACTCACTGGTCTCCGTTCAAAGTCAAATCAAATCACCGTCTATCACAGTCACAGTCTGAGGCTTTACATGTTATATTAGTGTAATATTTCCTTCTGGTTGTGATTTCTGGAGGTCTTACCTGTGGAAATGATAACAAACAGAGCATCTTAACGTCTGTGCTGCTTCGCTTTACTTGCGCTGTGTGACGTCTCACTCTATCAGTGACTGACGTCAGCTTCTGGTCCCTGCAGCACACAGCTCCACCTACTGGCCGGGTACTGCAACTACGTCAAATGGAATCAGACCTGCTGGAAAATGAATGAAATCACACCGAGACACTAAAACAGTCATTAGAACATGTTTTAAAGTCCTTTAGCTGTTTCTCATGAATTCACATTTTAAATGGGGGCAACATATTTTCATCAAGTCTTTTTAATCATGTCTTTGAAAACACTTGTGACGTCTCCAGAAACACTCGGTGCCACATGTGCAGCAGAACAGCTGTGATCAGACTAACATGGACATTTCTTTGTCTTTTCTTCCTGCTGGACTTGATGCTGTCAGATGCAGATGTTCCACAGCTGATTCTGATGTTTCAGGATAAAAAGCTGCTTTTCCCTCACAGCCTTTTCCACAAATCCTTCTCACAGCTTTTCTCTGCTGTTTCTATTTCGATTGTCTTTGGTTGTTTCATTATTTCATGATTGTAAAATAAAGGCATAAAGACTCACTTGGTTATTTAACTCCTGAAATCGTTGACGGAGCAGCGCTACACTTCTATGTTCCTCATCTCTGATACCAGAACTAAACATGTCTTCAACTCAGATCATCTGCTTTTCAATGAGGCAGCAGCAAACATCACAACAAACCATGAGACAACGTTCAACAAACTCATGCAACTGATGTCCTTCAGAACCATCACAGTCTGTTTTAGTCTCACATTAAAGCTGATTACTGACAACTACAACCTGAACGTTACTGTTTCAGTCCCGTTTCAGTTTCCTGAACGTTGACGTCAACCAGTTGATTAACTTCATGTCCAACATCACAGCAACACAACACACTTCAGTGTTTACTGGATGCTGAGTCTCTTCTCTGGTCAACACACACAAATAAAGGGAACAACTTCTGGCCTTTACTCAACACATCACATCTGATGCTAAAGTTCCACATGAAGTGCATTAAAAGCGGCACCAATAAGTAAATCAGCATTTAGTGAGTGAACAGCTGCCCAGTCCTTCCAGAGTCTGTTGGTCCAATCAGCTGAAGGTCCCAATGACTGAAGAGAAAACTGATGGAAACAAACCTAAAAGCAGCTCTGAGCTGGTTTGTTCTTCATTTCATGGAGCCCAGCTCTGAGCTGATGCTCATTCATTACATCCAGCACATGAATTCAACTCCTGACGATGATCAAAACTGTGTGAGTCGTTCACTGTCAGGATGAGTCATGTTGATCCTCAACGGGCAAAGACAGTGGACCACGTCCAGTCGATCACATCTATCAGTTATTGATCTGTTAATGCACATTGATGTCTTTCAGGACTTGTTGAGGTCTTCAGCAGTCAGAGGAGCCCTTGTGTGTTGTTGAATGAACTGATTCATCATCTAGTGTTTTATCTTAATAAGAACACAGAATAAAATAAATGCAACTGTATTAATTAAATCCAGATATTTAAAATAAAAATAAACAGGAGATCGAAATAAAGATTTTAATCAATTAAACATTTGTTTACTTTATTGAACTAAGAAAAGCATCCTTTAACATCTTCCTGTAAAATGACTTATTTTTCTTAAATTTAGCAAGAGTACCTGGCTGCAGACCTCCACTGTGAGGACACCTCCACTGTCAGGACAGGACATAACGGGTAAAAAACAGAGAAGTACATTTTAAGCGTCCAGTCCGGTAGGTGGCGGTGACGCATGTGAAGTTGGTTTGGTAACCGCTAATTAAATCAAAAGAAGAAGCAGCCATTTAACGAGTGTTTGTGGCCGTTTCTCGATATACGCACTTGTCCACGGTACGATCGTGACTGTGACACAAAATTTAGTTCAAAGATTATTTGAAGCAATAAAGTGGTTGTATAGACATCAAATCTGTGGTCAATTTATCAAGATAAATTCTGCTTAAAAATTGACTCCAACGATGTCGGAGATGTGAGTGTCCCCGTTAGACAGCTACTACCAGGCGGTCAGCGCTCACAGCTCCCCGCTGACAGCAGCCTTAGCTCGGATAGACTTTCTGAAATCTGCCGCTGGCTCTGACGGTTCTGTAACGGGATATCAGTACTTTTACGGGAATCTAACGGTTACACTTTTGTTATTTAATGTCCCCGGTCGCCGACTTTGTCATTATATTAGTAATTACTGTGTTGTCTTCATTACCTGTAGTACGTCTTTGTTCTATTCTTATGACTGTAACTGTGCATTAAAAATAACATTTAAGGATTATTCTGTTAGCAGGAATAAAACTCACAAAGGGGCTCATTATCAAAATAATCACAAGTTTAATATATAAATGAAAACGATATATACTGTAGACAATGGTCTAGTTGATTTTACGTTGTATTGCTAATGCATTAGCAATACTGCGCGATTTTATTTTGTAATGCATCCGTGCATTTCCTGTCCTCACAGTGGAGGTCATAGACATACATACGTAGACGCCGCATTGATCGCTGAACCACACGTCAACGTAGCCGCCATATTGGATGTGGCAAAAGAGAACAGAGGAGATGCTTCATTTATGTGCTGCGTGGAATTACACCAACCGGTTTTCAGTACAAACCAGATCGCATGGGATTATCTTTCACAGGTAAGACTGAAAAAATACTTTTGATTGTATTTGGCCATTGTAGCATAATTTTACGAACAGAATTTGCCGACTTTGTGGCTAAAACTATGAAGTCCTGTGTATAATACTGTGGATTCACCCGGTGAAACCAGCCTCCTAACAACAAAGACGTCTTTCCTATTTAACTAAATTGGCCAAAAGTAAACACTCTAAATGTTGTTAGTGCCTTTAGCTAACTTTTCAAATACTATGTAGGTTTCCCAAAAATAAAGAGATCAGAAAGCAGTGAAAACAGCTGTCAGACGGGAGGTTTCTCGGCTGGTCCGTCCTCCATGCTCTGCAGTGAGAACTTCAGGCCACAGGATTATACAGGACAGGTCAGACGGTCAGGATAAGAGATGGAGCTCTTCCCTCAGTTTTCTGTTTCCCAGCACATCTCCACAGGGCAGGTCTATAGGCTGTAAGGATTGGATAATTCAACGCCACACTATGCTGAGAATGTTTTTTCCCTTTCTGAATGTGAAGGAATCAGTGATGTATTTTTGTCTTCACTTTAGCCTGTAGCTACCAGGACGTCTCAGACCTCAAAGAAGACCCAGGAGACCCTGTCACTGGACTGTTCCCAGCTTGTCCAAGAGTTCATCAATCACTGAATATCAAAGTGATTAATTAAAATCAGTTAAATGTAAACATTTGTGCTCTCTCTCTCTCTCTTCGTGCACATATTTTTAAATATTTTATTTTTATTTCTTAAAAGTTTGTCTCTACATTATAATTTCTATCTGAATTTTCTCTATATTTCTATATGTTATAATATAGTCTTTGTTGAATGGGTTCAACTATAACACTAACAATCCCCCCCCAAGGATCAACAAAGTATTTCTGATTCTGATTTATTTAGAAAACCCACCCGTCACATCTAAGTTTCAGGATCTGGTTATTATAAACACAGATGTTTAATATTAATATTTCAATATTTATCATCATGATAACAGTGTTACATACATTGGTAGCTGTAAAAACTTATAAAAACATGAGAGAAATACATACGTTGGTTTGGTGCTTACCTTTGTCCTAAACATATAAGGAGTAAACATTTATAATCATCACATTAAAAGTTACAAATGTTGTTTTTTGATGCCTATTTATTTCCCAGATATATTGGTGTATGTGTGTGGATGGGTGAATAAAGGCATTAAATTAAATCACTTTGTAGAAAGGCGCTTTATAAAGTTCACTTCATTCGCTTGCATTAGTTTACGGGGCAGATCTGCCACATCCAATATGGCGGACACGCTGACGTATCGCAGCAACGGGCCAACCCGCTCAATGAGGCGTCTATGTATATATGTCTATGGTGGAGGTGTCCTCACAGTGGAGGTGTCCTCACAGTGGAGGTGTCCTCACAGTGGAGGTCTGCGGCGGAAGCGACCTCACAGTGGAGGTCTGCAGCCAGGTGCCTCTCAAATTTAGGAGCAGAGTAAAGGGTTGACACTAAAGATGAATCACTGATGAATCTTTAACCACATAAACTAAATGATTATATGGAAACAGATTTACAGCTAATGTTAGCATCAGACATGTTTCTGTCTATAAAATATACTGGACATGAATAAAAAACGGCTGCACAGTGAAATATATGAAGTACATCTGCATATATGCATCATAATTATGTTTACATGTGTTTACAGACCGGACAAGCAACGTTTACATGTTACCTCCTACAAAATAAAAGCCTTCATTTGTTTAAATAACGTGATTTCAATAATATGATTTTAAAAATGTAAACCCAACTGTAATAAGTGTTAGCTAGCTGCTCCACTTGCTCTAAATATTTACTTCTCGTCTTTGTCAAGCCCAAATGAAAAATGAATCCATATTCTAGCTGGTTACGAACCTACAGCCCTGGAGGGACCAGCAGGGCTAGCTGAGCTAGCGGAAGTGCTAACGACCTTCTGCTCTGCCACGGATCGCTTTATTACCGCAACCTGAGTGGTTTTTAAAATAAATCCTCTACAAGACACAGAGCTGTAGTTCCGTTTTAGTTTCAGCTCTCATGTTTCTCTGTGTGACTGTGTCTGACGTCCTCTAATAAAATCCTCCTGTTCACTGGGAGCTGCAGCGAACCGCAGCTTCATGTAGCATCATATCAGAGCAGGGGGCGTTTCTGCCCTCTAGCGGCCACAGGCGGTAACTACAGTATTGGTGAATGGAAAGCTAGCGACAGCATACATGAGCAGCACTTCCTGTTGATGCTTCAGCGTAAAACTATCAGAATTCCATCGTTTTAATATGTGAAAACGTGATTTTATCAGACTCAGAAGGATTGCCAGCATAAACTATGTTATGTTTAACGGCCGCTAACTTTTCCATCTGCGGTAAATAATTTTGCTGTAGTCTAAGGAGCCTCCAAACGGAAAATGAACACATGTTGAAGCTAATTATGAATCTGCAGCCGCATTCAGAACAGGAAGAGTTAGCCGAGCTAGCGGAAGTGCTAACAAGCTCGTTCAAGGACACAGATCGTGTTATTAAGGAAATGTAAGTATCTTTTAAAATTAATCTAGAAGAGACAGAGCTGTAGCTGCATATTAGTATGACTTGTTATGTTTTACTGTGGGATTGTTTCCCCCAATAATCGTGAATCAGCTTCTTTATTTAAAGTATGTAACGAGCTAGCTCTAATGCTACGTATGCTACAACCATAGCCTGTTATAGTGATCAGCACCTTTTAAACAGATGCTGGTTGTAGCGCTGGAGCTAGCTTGTCACAGCTCGTAATTGGCTGCTAGCTCGGCTAACACTGCCGTCACAGGTGCAGTTGTAGATTCATAATTAGTTACATTATGGATTAATTTTCTGTTTGGACGTTACTGAGACTAACGAATATAATTAGAGCAAGTGGAGAAGTTAGTGGTCGTTAAATACAACTTACGTTACATCGGCGATCCTTCTTAGTCTCCTGAAATGACGTAGTAATAATTTCTTTAAAATAAAATACAAAAATGATGCTTTTACCTTGAAGGAGCTCCAGAAAGTGCTGCTCGTGTGTGCTGTCGCCAGCTTTCCCTTTAATAATACTGTAGTTACCGCCTGTGGCCGCTAGAGGGCAGAAACGCCCCCTGCTCTGATATGATCCATCCTATAGGAGGCTGAGTTTAGCTGCAGCTACTAGCTGCTAATGAACAGCTGGACAGCAGCAGAGCTAACACACTGATACGGATCGTTTTATTAAGGGAACGTAAGTAGCTTGTAAAATACATCTGGAAGAGACAGAGCTGTAGTTGTATTTTATTCTGAGATGTAATGTAGAACTGTTAGGGTCTCTGGTTATTTCTGTTGTCTTATTGAGGTTCAAACGGTAAATGAATCTATTGTGCGGCTAATTATGAACCTACAAGAGGTTTAATGTCGTCACCGGCAGCGTTAGCCGAGCTAGCAGTAATGCTAACAAGGCTCTCCACTGGTACTGGTTGTTTTCTAGACGTAAATTTAGCAGCATTCAGAGTAAATTAAGTCATCTGTAGCGATCTACAGGCTACAACCTGAGATGTTGATGTGTAGTGGTCAGAGCACGTTTCTATGTCGCTCCTTCACAATAAAATCATTCTACTTTTTTTAAACAAGTATTGCGACATGACTTTGTCTGACTTGATGTAGTGGATGCAACGTTTATATAAGACAACAGACTGATGGTATTAACAGGAGACGCCATTTAAAGTGAATAAAGTAGGGTTTGTGTAGCTTCAGCTAGTTGTGGCTAACAGCTGGAAGCTAATCAGACACTCACAAAGACTGCAGATGTGAACCAAGCTGGAATTAGCGCTAACTAGCTTCTCACACTGGCTCTGGTTATTCTTTGTTGTTGAACCAACAGAAAAAAAGAGATTATATTTCTATCACTACCACCTCTAACAAGTGTGATTTTATTTAAATCAATCATTTAATTGAAGTGAATTCATAAAAAATAAAAGTCAGATTTAAAAGTGTTTCAGTTTGACACATTTGACCAGCAGAACCTTGATGGAGCAGCTTGTTATTATCTACATACAGATGTTGAACAACACAGTCCTGAGCTCCAGGTGATGTTGATCATCTCCAGTTAATCCAGATGAACTGTGGTTCACCTTTAATAAGTGGAGCTCACCTGTGACGACCATCAGAACCAGAAGAAACACAACAGCGTGCTAACAGTCTCTCCTGCTAACACACAGCTCTTATCCATCACACAGGACAAGCAGATTGATTGTGCAGCAGAACAAGGAGCCCAAACATCCAGCAGAGTCATCAAGAACTTCCTTCATCCACAGGAAGAAGCAGGAATCCTGCAGCAGATGATCTGGACCCACAGAGTCCTGATCTCAGTCCGTCAGTCTGGATTCTATGAAGAAGACACTGAAACAGACTGAATGCACTGAACAACTGTGTCAAAGTCTCCCAGATGCTCCATGAAAAACATCCCAGCATCGTCACATATAAAGAAGAGAAGCAGCACATGAACAAACATCATCTCTTGTAGGACTTCATTTGTAACGGAGCTAAAAATCCTCCATATGTTTACAGTCTGATGCTCATTTCTTCCAGTTCTATGAACGGACCAAACACTTTTCTCCTGGATCAACTGTTGTTGCTTCATGACTCTGAGCTGTTATCAGTCATTTTACTGAGCCTCCACTGAAACATGCAAACCACAATAAACAGTGAAGACCAAAGTAGAAACATGTCCGTCTGGTCTGTTAACAGCATGGACAGTTAGAGTCTCTCTGTCCTGTCACAATAAAAGCATGTTAAGATGTGGAAGCGTCAGGATGATCATTACATGGAACCAAACATGAAGAAGAGCTCCACAAACACATCATGTGAAGTTGTAGAAAACACTGCTGGCTGCTCTTTGCCTCCACATAAAGTGTCGTCTTCTTTATGATGGAAAAACAAAGACAGTCTAATGAGGTAAAAATCACAGCTGCTTTAAACTCATGTCTCTCCATCACACTACTGATGATCAGGATTAGTGGCTCCAACCTCAGAGCAGGGGGCGTTCCTGCCCTCTAGTGGCCACAGGCGGTAACTACATGTAAGTAAAGTCAGTAAAATTACAGAACAGCAACACGATCACCTCTAATAAGTGCAGATAGACTTTATTTAAACACATAAAGGCCTTTATTTTTATTTACAACATGAGTCAGGATCATGTTTCATCATTCTGATTTTAAAAAGGTTGGATTGAATCATGACCAAAGATGAGGTCCTGCTAAACTAAAAGATAACGGTGGAACATTCCCAGAAACACATGAAGGACTGAAAACCTGGACCTGAGGCTCCACGTGGGCAGATGTCAGTCAGAGAGGATCAAATGTGGATTTCCAGCTCAGAATCAGAGTCTGTGTTCAGGAACCAGCCTCTGTTTGCTGCATGTTGATGAAATGACAGTAAATCTAAGACTGGACCCGACTCTGCCTGACTTGGAGTCTGACTTTGGTGTTTGGTTATTTACTCAGTGTGAAGACAGAAAACACTTGGAGTTCACCAGGAGACTGGGTGTTGATGAAGACTTGGAGATGTTGTGGCTCATCTGAAGAATGGACCAGGAGAAACCTCATGTGGATGAGCTGAGTCACTAAATCAAACAGAACGTCTCCAGAGGAAGCAGATGTTTGACAGCAGTAGCTGATAGAAAACCTGTTTTAGTGGTGAAGAGCTGCAGGACCTGATGAAGGCAGCAGCTGAAGAAGAGAACACTGAACAACAACATGTTCATGTGTGGAACAAAGCAGAGTTCTGGGAGTCTGATGGACTGAAGAGACTAAAGTGGACTGTTTGGGCAGAACGTGTGGAGGCAGAAGGACCAGAAGATGAGCATCAACAGTCCTGTTGTTGGCTCTGATGCTGCAGCAGCTGCTGAACTGGACCGTGTGAGCTGCATCATGGATTCTCTCCAACACCAGGACAGCTACAGGAACAATGTGACGCCTCAGAGTGGAAACTGAAGCTCACTGGACTTTCAGCAGGACCAGCATCCCAAGCAAACGTCCACCAAAGCCTGCTTCAGGAATCCTTCCTGGAAAGTCCTGGAGGAGCGTCTCAGTCCTGGATTTAATCCCAGTTCAGATCTTTGGTGGGATTTAAAGAAAGCAGGTCAGGAAACAGAGAATATCAGAGACCTGGAAGCTTCTGAACACGAGGAACAGACTGAAGGTGAAGAAGAGAGAAACCAGCAGCAACATTTAGTGGAGCTCACAAAGGTCCAAAGATGTTCACACTAAATCTGAACTCTGAGCTCAACAAGCTGCTTCTGGAGCACCGAGGACTAAACTGGATTCATCTCCAGAGCTGTTTGTCGCCTCAACATGACGTCATCTAAACCACTAACATGGGCTTCATTCAACTCTCTGTGGGCTCCAAGGCTTCCAGGACTCTTTGTTCTCATCAGCTCAATGTGTTGCAGGTAGAGAAGCTCAACAACTTTGACTGCAGCTGGAAATAGAAAGTCCACTCAACTAGAATCCTGCTCTGACACAAACATCCTGAAACTTCCTGACACTCTGACATGCAGGCTGCCCTCTGAACCGGACATCAGCCTCCAACGGATCATGTCTACATTAACTGAACTTCTCCATCATCCAAAGGGGGAAGCTGCAACACTAAACTACACAGAGACAACAACACACTTTACACTGGTTCCCAGTCCACCTCCCAGTAACAGGGTCCAGTCAGAGTCTCTACACACCAGCTGCTGCTGCTTCAACCTCTGGATCATCAGGACACACTTCATCCTCTCAGAACAAACACCGTCCTGATCAGCATCATGGCTTCCATCTGCAGAGAGAAGAAGAAAGAGCAGAGGAGATCAATGAGTTTGATCAGCTGATCATCAGCATAAAGAGCAGCAGGACTTCAGTTCTGTTCACAGCAGCAGCTTCATGCTAACGTGTTGGAGTGAACACACTGAGCTCCAAGCTCACACACCTGCACACACTGTCAGCATCAGGTGTGTTTCTCTGCACATGTCACTGCAGTCCACATGGAAACAAGCTGCTGACAGTCATCAAGCTTCATCACTGCACAAACTCTTCCTCATGGATTTATTGCTGCTTCATCTAAACCAACAGTCTCTGTGAGTCCATCAACATCTCATCTGCTCCTCAAACATCAGCTGACAAACCAACATGGAGGCTGTCAGTCAACACATCTGGATCAAAGCACACACAAGGACACACATCCAGATGTGGCTGCTGGACCTGAGCAGAGCTTCTGCTCTGTATAAACACCTCATGGTTCCTAAATGTGATGAAGCTGCTGTGAAATAAGAGCCAGAGGTCTGCAGGCTTCAGTCTCACTGATCTCAGAGCTGTGACAAACATCAACCTGATCAGCTGATCACTGTTGACATGAGACAACAACCAGTCAGATCAGATCTGATGGACACTCTGATGGAGGAGGACCACTGTCTCTGCACATCTGGAAGGCTGTCAGCTGGAATCAGCTTCATGTCCTCAACACATCAACACAACAACAACAGTGGGCTTCACATCCACTCAAACACATGATGACAACCAGCTTGTGGCTCCTCTGATTGGCTGACTGCTGTCTCTGTGTTCCTGTCCAGTCCTGGAGTCTGTCTCCATTCTGCTTCACAGCTTCACTGAGAAGCTGCAGGTTTACAGGAGACACTGGATCTTTGCTCTGATACTGACTGTTTAGTAGAAAACTGACTAACTGGAACCTTCTACTTACCTCAGAGTCTTCAGGCTGCAGTCTGGACTCTTCACAAGATCCTCCAGATGTTTCACTGATGAATCCTTCAGGTAGTTCTTACTCAGTTCCAGATGTTCCAGATGTGAGGGGTTGGACTTCAGAGCTGAGTTCAGAGAATCACAGCTGATCTCTGACAAACTGCAGTTCAACAATCTGAATAAAGAATAAAAGAAGTGAGTTTAGGAGACAAAGTTCCTTGTTGAAACCATCCAGAGGTCCATCATGTGTTCAGAGATGAAGAAGCTTCACAATGTACAAGTTGATCAAATGGAAACTCCAAACAGCTGAAGCCAACAGGAAGCAGCTTCCAACAGTCCAACAGAACCAGAGAAGAAGAGCTCTCATTCATATTAATGACAACATGCTTCTTCTACAATAAATAGTATATATGTAGTATACAATAGTTATACGTCTATTTTTATATGTATTTTATATTGTGTACTACACTGTAAATGTTTTTTGGGTTTGTATATTAGCTAAAGTATTTTGTTGTGATTAAGATCAGCACTGCATATTATTTTTGATACTTTCTGAGTTGACCTATTTTGTGGGACAACTTCTGTTTCCTGTCTGCTTTTGTACAAACAGGAAACCGGTGAGTCGGAGTAGACAAAGAGGCATCACTGAGGTCATTCAGATAAGTTTGTGAACCAGATAAGACGAAATAAGAAGAAGGAACCCCCCAGCCTTCGCCACAAGCAGGCCAAAGTGGTACGTTTACTTTATTGGACTGTGGATGTGTACTGTGTTGGTACTGCGGCTCATTATTTGTGTTATATTTCTGTTTGTTTTCTGTTACTTCTACGGTGTTTGGTGTTTAAACACATTAAAACATCTGTAAAAAGGGAACTCTTGTCTTGGCGTTGTGTCTGAGTAGAACACTGCACTGCCCCGGTAAGGACGACGAGGCCGATGGGACCGAAGCTCCGGGACCGACGCCGCGACCAAGAGGTGACGTCTGGATGCTAAGAGAAGCTCCGCGACACGAGGTTGGACGTAACGCATTGAACAAGTAACGAAGCAAGTTGGCAGGTAAAAGTTAAGCAAGCACTCAAGTTCGTGTTTTGGACGTAGCACAAGCACTTGTGAACTGATTTAAAGCCTCAATAGCGTTTATGACTCCAACAAATGCAAGTAAGCAGCAACCGGACATTTTAAATTCACCTTATAGTTAAAGGAAGTCAAGACTGTGTAAGTAATTGCTGCTTATCAAGATTATTAGAAGCACTCAAGTGAAGAGATGTATTTTAATTGTTTTTACATTTGCTGACAAATCTATTGTGATATTTTGACTGAAAGTGCTACAGCTAAGTTTAAGGTTATTTGCTTTACAGTCACATGTCATCTGTACATTACAGAGGATTCTGATTCCTGCTGTCCACACTGACTGTCCAGTGTTCTCTTCCTAACACAACTCCACTGTGAGGAATCCCTTCATGAGCTCAGCTCACTCTAACATCCAGCTTCAGCTTCTGACTGACACTAATCAGGTCCACATCACTGAGAACTAAACTCCCTCTCTGAGTTCCTGAGGCTCCACTGCAGCTCAGCACAAACACTGGAAACACAAACATCCTGACTGGATGTGTGGAAGTCAGACTGCTGAAGCCTCACATCACTTTCACATCAGCTTTACATTCAGACACACAGCAGGACTGTGGATTCTGTCCTCCATCTTGGAACCCTGCAGTCAGCTGATCAGGGGATTCATTCACACTTCAACAATCTCAAACATCTTCACACTGTTTTCAGGAAAAGACACAAAATGTAGGAACCACAAACCAGGATTTGAACTGAATATATTAAAAACAGTGAGTGAACTGACCTGAGAGTCTCCAGTTTACAGTTTGGACTCTGCAGTCCATCACAAAGATGCTTCACTCCTGAATCCTGCAGGTTGTTTCCACTCAGGTTTAGTTCTGTCAGATGGGAGGGGTTGGACTTCAGAGCTGAGGCCACGACTTCATAGTGACTCTCTGAGAGACCACTGCCTGAAAGTCTGTCATGAAACATAAATGATAAAACATGTTATTATACAAAAAACATTTGGACTTTAACAATAACCCAGGCAGAACCTTATGGCGGTTAAACACGAATATCTTAAATAATCTACGATTCGTAACCCAAATAAAACAGGAAATAAGTACGTTTCTTGAGGACAATGACAATGGAGAGGTCGATCCATCGATACTGTGGGACACCTTAAAAGCTGTAATTAGAGGCAGAATAATATCCTTCTGTGCTTATGAAAAGAAACAAAAACAATTAAGACTAAAAAAACTCAATAAAGAATTGGGAGATCTTGAGATGCAACATAAAATACAACAAAAGCAAGAAATATTAACCAAGATAAAAGTTTTAGAAATTAGAAATGAAATAAAACAAGTATATACAGAGGAAATCCAAAAAAAGATGATATTCACAAAACAAAGTCACTACGAGTCAGGAACTAAGTCATTAAAAATTTTAGCCAGAAGATTACAAAAACAACAGGCAGACAACACAGTATACAAAATAAAGGATAGACTTACTAAAACTATACAGTATAAACAAGACAAGATACTAAATGAATTTACCAAATACTATCAGAGTTTATATACACAACCCCAATTGGAAAATGAACAGCGAATTGAAAATTTTTTAAAATCCATCAATCTACCCACTGTATCAGAAGAACAAAATGAAATATTAACGGCCCCTATAACTGAGATAGAATTAAATAAAACCATATCAACCTTGAAAACAAACAAATCGCCAGGTCCTGATGGGTTTTCTTCAGAATGGTTTAAGGTTTTTAAGGCTGAAATAATAAGTGTACTCCTCCGAGCCTGTAACACAACCTTCATAGATGCTAAAATGCCACCATCCTGGAGTGAGGCAGTGATTTCAGTAATTCCCAAGGAGGGTAAAAATAAATTGGAGTGCAGTTCATACAGACCTATTTCAGTATTAAATGTTGACTATAAAATATACACATCCATCCTCGCCAGAAGGCTAGAGAAGATACTTCCTCACCTTATACATAAAGATCAGACTGGATTTATCTCCCAAAGACAGACACATGACAACATCAGATGATCACTACACATCATACATCATATCCAACAAAATAATATTGAAGCCTGCTTGGTTAGTCTAGACGCCGAGAAGGCTTTTGATTCAGTAAGTTGGTCTTTCCTTTATAAAGTTCTCCAAAGATTAGGCTTCGACAATATATTTGTTAAGGGTATACGTACATTATACAGCAAACCCACAGCTCGAATAAAGATAAATGGATATCTCTCAGATTCTATTAAACTGGAACGCGGCTCGAGACAGGGATGTCCAATCTCCCCCCTACTTTTTGCCCTGTATATAGAACCCCTCGCTCAATGGCTAAGACAAACTCAGAGTATTAAAGGCATTCGCATTAATGAAGAAGACCACAAGGGGGCACTATATGCTGACGACATCTTAGTTTTTTTAAGTAATCCCCATAATTCATTACCCTTATTAATGAACCTGCTGGAAGCATTCGGTAATTATTCTGGATATAAATTAAATGTAAACAAAACCCAAATTTTATGTATCAACTATCAACCCACAAAGCAACTTAGGGAAAAATTTAACTTTACTTGGGACCGAGACTCATTAAAATACTTAGGAATAAACTTACCAAAGAGACTTCGAACATTAACAGAAATAAACTATGGCCCCCTCTTTTCAAAAATTAAAGAAGACATACACAGATGGAACCAAATTTCCTTCCTTGGTCTGAGCCATAGAATTGATAGTGTTAGAATGAATATCCTTCCACGCTATCTCTTTTTATTCCAAGCCCTACCTGTGGAAATCTCAAAAAAAGAATTTTCTGAACTGAACAAAATTCTTTCCAGATTTATTTGGCAAGGTAAGAAGCCTAGGGTCAGGCTTAAAACGCTTCAGCTCCCAAAAGAACAGGGGGGAATGGCACTCCCAAACTTTAAAGATTATTTTTATGCAGCCCAGTTTCATCCACTAATAAGCCTGTGTAATCCATCCTTTCAAGCTCGGTGGAAAGATATTGAACTCTCAATTATGACTGACCCCCCAATACAAGCAGCTCTTGCACACAAACAATTAGTAAAACTTATTGACGAAATACAAAACCCATGGATCAAAACACAGCTAAAAATTTGGAGTATGGTAAAAGAAGAATATAAATTAAGCAACAAATTACAAATAATCCAGTGGTGTGCCCATGACCCAGAGTTTAAACCCAATGTATTAGATAAGGGATTTAAATCATGGATTTTAAAAGGAATAACAACATATCTCTGTCTTACAGAAAAAGGACAATTTAAAACCTTTGAAAAATTGAGGGAGGAATATAATCTTGAAAGAATTGACTTTTATAGATTTCTTCAGGTACGTAATCACTTCGAACACGTCAAAAAGGAAACAGATTTTGGTGACCCGATACTGACTGTTCTCATTGATGCCTATCAAGGTAAATCAAATAGGGGTGTCATCTCTCGTACCTATAAAGGCCTGATGTCTAAAAAAACCCACAGTACAGATTATGTTAAAGAAAAATGTGAGCGAGAGAGTAGCACAGAAATATTGAATGAAGATTGGTTGAGTATATGCTGTTCTCAGTGGAAATGTACCAGCTCCTGTGTGTGGCGTGAGTTTGGGTGGAAATGCTTGGTCCGTTTCTTCATTACGCCACAACAGAAAGCACACTTCAGTGGTGGGGTAGCAGCTGGAGACAGTGTGGACACCAAGAGGCCGGTCACTGGCATATTTTTTGGGAGTGCCCAGTGGTTCAACTGTTTTGGATAGAGCTCCACAAAGCCTTAAGGATCCTAATCAACACCAACCTACCAATGCAGTTTTCCACACTGTTTTTAGGAAAACTGGACTTACAGGTTAGAGCGGCTGATAAATATTTATTCAGAATTTTGATAACCGCTGGCAAAAAGGTAATTACAAGGCATTGGTTGCTTCCTGACCCACCCACATTGCAGGAATGGACAAGTATTGTGAATGACATTTATCTGATGGAAATAATTACTTTCTCTTCGCCTGCAAAAAGAAACATTTATCAGACTGTGGTCCAAATGGGATGAATACCTACACTCTTTACAAAAAGAAAACACAGATGTTCAACTTTGTGCCTTGGTCCGGGTGTGCTTTTTGTTCTGGCAATGTTTAAAATTCTGTCTACAAACTTCCTGGTAAACAGTCACCCCTTTTTTACTATTCTGTAGATTGATACGAATCTTTCCCTGTTCATGAGTTCAAGAGTTCTTAAAAAACACTTTTGTCTTCTTTGCTACTCTGCATTTTTATTGTTAGCTGACATTGTATTATATATATATATATATATATATATATATATATATATATATA
>JAMOIN010000350.1:0-24137 GCA_024666655.1 Dascyllus trimaculatus
TCTGGTCACTTCCATTTCATTTTAAACAGGAGTGGTTTTCTACAGAACTTTTGGTGTTCAGTGTTTTCATTTGGCTCTTAATTATCTGACTCCTTGCCCTGTAGATGCCCCAGGGTCGTTCTGTGTCAACTCAACCAGAGTTTGGCCGCTGTAGATTTTAGATTTTGACTTTGATGGTGTATTATTTTAAAGAACTAAAGTCGGTTCCCTGGTGCTGTGCTGTTTGTGTCTGTGTGGCTCTTTAGCTGCTAAGGAAAGGTGCAGTTGAATGCGAGAGGATGATAAATCACTCAATGGACCTTTGAACAATTTGTCCCCCCCCACTTCTAAAATGATGGCTACGCCCCTGGAGACTGTCCGCCATCGCGACGACCGTGCCCCCCGCAAAACCCTGTCCTTGGGGGGGCCATATATGGACGGCGTTCCTGGGCGGTGAGAAGGATTTTTAAATCTCTCGGTCGGTGGTGGCTCCTACCGAGAGGGAATTTTTAGACTTCTACAGTCAGCGGCCGCTATCCCTGCACACAGCTACAGCCGATGTATGAGAGGCGATTAGTGCCCCTCCTTGCCAACTGCTTCCAGGCCAGAACTTTTGTACAGACTGTCCCCCCCCCTCCCCCGTCGTGGGTGGCTTCAGGTTGGTTCAGGTGGTTGTGTGGTGTGGAAGGTGTTGCCCTCAGCTGGCCTTATTATCATGATAACCTGCTTGCAGTGCTCAGTGTGATATAGTGGCTTTAAGAGTTTGGTCCTCCTTTTCCTAGAAGGGTTTTGCAGTGGGGTGTTTTTTTATTATTGTTGTGGTGTTTCTTCTTATTGCTCTCGAGCATCTTATCCAGCGAAAGGGGGGTGGTAGGATGCAGTAGGCGAAAGGAAAGGGAGGTTATGAGGTACATCTGCCTGGTCTTGGCCCAGGGACCAGTGGAGCGCAGCTGTTTGTATGTTTTATATTTGTACTGAATTGTGAATTAAAATCCTAATAAAGTGTTTTCCTCATACCTGATTTCGTCTGCTGTCTTTGTGGTTGTGGGGGATACAAGGACCCGTTAGGTGGGAGTTCAGTCACCTGGGCTCCCGAGACAAAGGCTCTCAACCAAATGCCAAACAGTAAAGCTCCTGGTCCGGACGGCCTCCCTGCTGAATTTTTCAAACATTTCTGGAACACTTTTTCACCATTATTCATAAAAATGTGCCAAGAAATCAAACATGCCTCTAAAATTCCCCGACATATGAACACTGCTCTCCTCTCATTGCTGCCAAAGCCAGACAAAGACCCGACTCAATGCTCCAGTTACCGGCCTCTATCACTAATCAATAGAGACGTTAAAATAATAAGCAAAGCCCTGACCATCCAAAAAGTAATCCCTCATATTAAACATCCTGATCAAACCGGTTTCATTAAAGGACGACGTTCCTCAGATAACATGTTCAGACTTTTTAACCTGACAACCATTTCTGGATCCAACAACTTCAAAACCATTATCACCTCCCTTGATGCTGAAAAAGCTTTTGACAGAGTGAATCATACTTTTCTGTTTTCAACATTACTAACATTTGGTTTAGGAGAGTCGTTTATACACTGGATCTAAACATTATACTCTCCACCCATGGCTAGTGATGGGGGATCGAGGCTTCATTGAACACTTTTTTCGAAGCATGGTTCATGACTCGAGGCTTCAATGACACACAGGGCTCAGTAGGACATCTAGTGGTCAATAAAATGAAGTGCAATCCAGACGTGGTATTAATAGGTTCATGGATTGTTTTGAATTTGATTCTCCATTCACATTCCTGTTGGACCAAACTAGATGACTGCATGGTTTCTAGTGGATACAATAACAACAGTAATAATAACAATAACTATTAAAGACCATGTTTCTTCTTTGGCATGTCTGTTTGTCACCTTATACACTCTTCACTGATATTTTGTGTAATGAAACATTTAAATGGAGCTGCTACATTCATGAGATGAGCTCTGCAAATACAGACTGATGTCATTTTCACATTGGGTTGGTGCAACTATAGATTATATTATGGATTTTGGCAAAGTATGTTTTGGGGTTCAGAGGGTAAAGAGGTTCATGTGGGTGTGTTTGTGTAACTGGCTATGAGTTTTTATTAAGAGACAACAGTTTATCCGCAGTTTTCCGACTCAAGTGGTTTCTTCTTTTAGTGTTGGTCTGAACAGCAACATCTGCTATATATTCATGGTAGGAATCCAGTGACATTAGCATGGATATGGGATAGTGGTGGCACAGCAGCAGTGTGGTGTCTTTCTGTCGGCTCCACGTGCCGCTGGAGCAGATGTTCAGCCAGGCGACGGCGGCTGGGGTTTATTTGGGTATCACTACAACGACCGAATATTCAGATACCCCCTCCTTCTTTTAGAGACTATTTCCCCATCCTTGGAAGAAAAATCCGTTCACACGGCACAAATGAGGCTGGAGCACACAGGAAGTGTTTGACTACTTTATATCTATCTACACTGATTCTCTACAAAATACACAATCTGATATAACACTACTGACTCTCAGAGCAACTAACGGCAACAACAGCAACTAAACCAACCTACTAAAAAATTCAAATGAACCACACTAAACAGGGATCTCCTGTCCCGGAGCGCACTCGATCAAGCCAAGTGATTCACATGTTAAACCGAACCCATCAGCTGATTTGTTGACGTTCGAAGTGCTCAGCTGCTTCGACCGTCACAAGTCACGTGACCAAACCACGCCTCGGCACCGTGGTTCGATACATTTCCTTCATGAGCTACCGCGCATGTGTCGGAGCTTCGGGTGTCAGAGGACCATCACTACCCATGGCAGGGTTTCCCCCAGTGCTTTATAAGCCTGGAGGGCCGCCAGACTTTCCTTGCCCCCCGTCAGGCTAAGCGTCACCTGTTCATTTATTTTAAATAGGTTTTTTTAAATGCACCAAAACAGTGATACCAAAGACGTATACAGTTTTTAACCGTATCTGGCTGAAAGCAGATATGGCTGAAAGCGCAATGGCGACATTTTATGGTTGATACTTGAACTTTTTCCGAAGTCGGAGGAGACGATGACCCCACTCGTTCACCTCCAGGCCAAGGGGAGTTCATCCCCGGAGAGTCGACCGAGCCGCGGCTCCATGATGAGGCAGAGCCAGTGGAGTTAGCATGGATGTTAGCATGGATGTTAGCACGTCGTCAGAGCAGCCTTCTGCCAGCCGCGATGGTAAACATGGAACTAGCAGATTTAATCCAAAATGGTTATCTGACCCTAAATTTAGCGGATGGCTCTACCAGACCCAGTATAGTAAACCCAGACGGATTGATGCACTGATCCAACCTGAACCATGTGCAGCAATAAGTAGCAGAGGTCACACAGCACAGCAGACCTGTTCAGCCTCTGAGTTCCCTGGTTTTACCCCTTGGTCATGTTTGCACTTTTTTAATTATGTTCATTTATTTTACTTTTAAATGTGACCAGCAACAGCTTGTTTTAAGATTCACTAGGATTTAACTTAAGTGAAAACAACTGATATTATTTATTTTAACTGTATTTCTTTGTGTTTGTTAAAACCATATTTCAAGATTGTGCCTTTTTATAAGACTCTACGTTTAAGTATTGTTAATAAATGGCTTATAATAACACATAATAGTCATAATTTAAAAATTTTTGTTAACTTTTTTTTTTTTGTTTGTTTGTTTTTACAAAAACACGATGGTCGGCCGGTGGGCTTCTCTACCGCCGGGCTTAGCAAGTTTTCTGGGGTAAACCCTGCATGGCCACTGTCATCACCAATGGAATAATATGAACCAGTGGCGCCGCCCCACCATTCATCACTCACCACTTTAGCTGAAATAAGATATAAAAATAATAATAATAAAAATGAAATAATAAAATACAAATATGTTAAAATAAATGTATATCTATTTTAAGATGAGGAAGACAAATATTATGTTGGTAATGATGAAGAGTAAAGTTGTTTCGTTCATCTACGTCGTCTGATTGGTGACGTGTTTCCATCCTGGGTGTTAAAATCTTTGTCCATAGACTCTCATTAAAAGTTGTACATGTGCAGTAACTCCTCTTCAATACAAGACATAGGGCCAAGTTGGGTGTAGCTGGATTATCTACAGACCACCACCCTCCCTCCATGGGTGGGGCTCATCTGTGTTTACCTTTTTTAATATTATTATAGTTGTTCTTGTTTTTGTTTACTTGTTTGTTTTTTGGTGGTTGTTTTTATTGTCTTCCATTGCTTTTCAAAACATTCCTGCTATTTCTTGTTTGGATTGTTCATATTTCACTTTACTCCTTTGCTGAAGGGCTTTCCAGCATGTTCCAGTGACTGTATTCGTGTCCTCAGTGTGATTTCCTTCATCTTCCAGCAGGTCTGCTTCCATGTCCCGTAGTTGCAGTCCCCGGCCAGCAGGTGGAGCTGTGTGCAGCAGGCAGCTAAAGCGGACGGCAGCCACTAACAGAGGGAGACGTCACACAGCACAAGTACTGCCGAGGAACACAGACACAGGTAAGATGCTGTGTTTGTCATCATTTTACAGGTAAGAGCCCAGAAATCACAAGCACAAGGAAATATTAGAGTAATATGACATGTATGAGCCTCAGACTGTGACATGTAGTGGTTTGGAACGTGACTTTAACGGAGACGAGTGAGGCCGCCGTAACGAGTGGAAGCTAAACATGGCGACGGGGCGCTAATAAAGTAGAAAAGGAGCTTTAAAAACGGTCTTCTAGCGGGAGAAAACGAGCAGCCGGAGATAAAATCACAAACAGGGCTGGGAGCTGAGGCTGACGAAGGAGCTGGAAGGGCTTAAAGCTCTATTTGTGTGTGTGAATGAGCGAAGGCTAACGGGACAAATGCTAACGGTAAAGCCCGCGCGCTTTGCAGCTTTGACCGACGTCAGTTTCCGGTGGGTTTTCAGAATAAGAGCAGAACGTTATATGGAACATGGGCGATCTTGTACATTTCAAAATAAGAGTTTATATGGAAGACATGATGTCAGCATTAGATTGTAATGTTATTTCTGAGCAACATAGAGTAGGACAGAGACAATAATCAATAGTGATGAGTTAAAGACAGTTAAGGTTAAGTTAAAAAGGTGAAACGGTTCATGACAGAATAAGTGAAGGTTAAAAGAAGTTTAGTGAGAATAAATACTGCTGGTGGAAAATGTTGTTTACAGGATGGACTATTACATGTTTCATGGTTGTAATTTGAATGTTCCTGATTTGATCAAGTGGAATCGTGTGTTCTGAATTGTGATAGCTCAAGTTCTGTGAAGCAACACAGACTTTAAGACTGCTGTGTTTGTCATCATTTCCACAGGAATAAGAACATTAATAAATTAAGAACTATCTAGACATCTATCTATCTATCTATCTATCTAGACATCTATCTATCTATCTATCTATCTATCTATCTATCTATCTATCTATCTATCTAGACATCTATCTATCTATCTATCTATCTATCTATCTAGTGTTTGAACTTGTAATAAATGTGTAAGGTTGCATATATGTGTGTATATAGTGCAATGTCTATTCTTTATCTATTATTCATCTAAGTATTATTTTTAATGTATTATTTATCTATTGTATGTATCCATCTTTTAACTGTACTTGTTTATTACACTAAACAAATAATAACAATAATATTGTGATGTCTTTGGCCATAAAATGCTGACATTTATTGCACATTCCCATATTAACCTTAACCAGAGGGTTAAAAGATATCATTCGTATTTTTTTACATATCTGACACTGACGTCGCCTGGTGGACAACAAACCAGTCAAGGATACCGTTGGTTTTGTTGTCCCTCATGTTTTTAATGTGTACACCACTATATGCCTGCTGCTTTACATCAAACAGTCCACCGTGGGATACAGAAAAAGCGCGCCGGCAGACAGTGCAGTGCGTCCTGTAGATATCAGCATGCACTTTTTCCAGCCACATGTTTCCTGTTTCCCACTCGGGTCTGTATTTTTGTAGCCTTTTCTTTTTCTTTTTCCCTCGGAGGAGTAGAAATGTTACCGTGGGCAGCGTGCGAGACTCAAAACTCTGTGATCTCCGTGTCACTCGTGCTGCTTTGTTGTCGTCTCTTGTCTTCCGGTATCTGTTTGCGAGCAACAGAACGTTGACCAATGAGATGAGCCGGATTCTGCGTCGTCATACTCGTGTGTGAGTGTGCTGTCATCTCATTGGTCACAGCGCAGGAGAGGGCTGGCAAGAAGATTACCGTACGTTTCCACATAAAGCGCCTTGTTATTCATTGATTCCATTGACATTCTACAGACTATTTTTGATTCTCATGGTAATACGGGACGATTTTGTTTTTCAAGGGACGGCTGGAAACCCCAGTTTCTCTGAATCACAAACTACAGCTGTCAATAAACCAACGCCTCTAAAACATTGAATAAAGATTTATAACGACTTCAGAAACCCGAACATATAGAAATATGAATTGTTTTTTATATTATATTAAATTATATCTTATTCCATTTCGTTGATTCTCACAGTAAAACTGCACATTAACAGAGACATATTATTAGTGAAGTTGGTATTGAGAAACAGGAAACAGTGAAACCTCTGAAAACTGACTGGAACCAAAACAGATCTGAGACTTCTCCACGTCTGGTTCTGAGCTGAACTTGTGCTTTTAGAAATGAGGACTTTCTCCAGAGCTTATTTCACAATGTTTGGGTCTGAAACTAATCAGCTGATGCTCTGTATGATGCTGTGATATCAGACGACAGAGATCCACAGATGAAAGAAGCTGCAGCACCAACACACCACCAGCAGATGGAGCTCTGACTCCATGTCTCCACAGTGTCAGCAGGAAAAGCAGGAAAAACACAGCTGACTGGAGTCGTGTGATTTACAGGAAACATAGGAGGAGCCCTGAGTGATTTTGGGAAACGACAGAGTTCAGACTCCATTTTAGCGTCAACAGAGGAGGAGAACAAGGTGAGTGTTGGTCCAACATTATGACTGTTCTGCTGTCAGAAAACAAGGATGAGCCTCTGAACCTTGTTCCTGTTCTGTTCTGGGTGTTCTTATATCACAGGAGTGTTTTCATGCTGACTGCTGAGGGGCTTCTATCTGCTGAATGATCTTTACTAGAACACTTTCACTTTCTCCTCCTTTTTAAACTGCGCAGATATTTAAAGCTGTCAGTAACTAGAGGTGTGTTGGTGCAGCAGAGACCAGGTCCAGAAGAAGGAACCACTGCTGGGTCCACCTTGATAAACTGGATGTGGAAGTGTTTAAATCACTTTGTAGGACAGTTTTCCAGCAGAATGAAGAGTCTGACATGTCAGAGATCAGCTGTAGCCGCTGTTAGAGCAACATTTTGCAAAATAACTCGAAAATTCATGGACGGATTTGGAAGAAATGTTCAGGAAATGTGTGAAATGGGACAAGGAACAAATGATGTAATTTTGGGACTGATCCGGATCACCGTGTTAATGCAGGAATTTTTTTTTTTTTATTTAACTGTAACTGGGTGGATATTACGTTTTACTCTTAAAGCCACCAGAGGGCGCTCTTGTTTTTGGGGTAACCCCCTCTGACCACATGACATTTTGTTGATTTAATTAGATGTGTTTGTAAATGGAAATTAAAATACACCCGTGGAAAACTTATTTCTCTACTTCCTGTTGGTTTTGGCTCCGTGACCCGTCTGACTTGTGATGAGGAAGGATCTGGTATCTAAAGCTCCAGTGTTAGCTCACTGTTAGCAGACCTTGCTGTGTGCCGTGGCCTGATGAAGACCCACTGTGGGGTCCAAACGTTGCTTGGCTCACATTGTTCACTATTTCACAGTGGACTTTTCACCAGCGTGGGGTTTATTTGTCCCTTTGGAGGGACCTTGTGGTGCCGCTAGCTCTGCTGCTAGCGCTAAATCGCTAACGTTCGGCTGCTTTTCGGTACGTTTTTTGGAGATTTTGAGGTTTTCTGTTCCTTTAACTTTGCCTTTTGGTTTCCTTGCGTTCCTCGTTAGGGTGGGGGGCTTCTGCCTTGAGCTGTCATTTCATTTGCGGGGTTTTTTAGGGTTTGTCTGTGTTTTCTGCCGTACATTAGTGCAGCGGAGCATTAATTGTTTTTGAGGGATTTTTATTTCATTACCAGGGTTAAAAATAATTTAGTTAGCATAGGCTGGGCTTACAAACGGGGGGATTTGATTTCTGGGGTTAAACTTAATGTTAAGGGGTTTAAAATAAGGTTTAAAGGGCTTTAATTCATATAAGGGACTGTTTTGGGGACTGTAAAGTGGGGGACCGGGGTTTAATAAAACGTAGAATATTTTCATTTTATAGGGGTCAAAAATTCATTGGGTGGGTTTAATGATTTAAAATACTTTCACAGGTATTTCATAGTTTCAGGGATTTCATATAATTTTGAATAAGTTAAAGTTTTTTTTTAAGTGGAGACAGCACTGTGGGGATTTTATTTCATTAAGAGGTTTGTTTGGAGGTTTTTTGGTTTCATTCACTACTTTTCTGTTCATTCTTGGCCTTCAGCTCATCAGCATTTGTGATCCATATCCTCATATTAAATAATACACACCACTCCTTATTGTTTATGCAGACAAAGCTCACAGTAGAACACAGACACAAGACAAGAGACACGCCGCATTGTTGGTAGGACACTTGAACTGTCTGTAATTACATTAGTATCTGTAACGTTCCATAGAAAATATGTGAATTGGGAGATTGTGTTGGGGGAGGACTGAAGCTCCTTGGTGGAGGTATGAGCTCTCTGAGGGCTTTTCTAGTTAATACTTACCTGCTAATTCAGCGCAGTTACTGCTGTTATACATTTATCTGATACTGTCGGAGTTCCACTAGGAGGCGGTCATGGCACGCCATCAGCAGGCATTCAAGAAGCTGAAGAAGTGGTTTTGGGCTGCAGATGAGTCGGCGTCTGGTTGTTGCAGGTTATTGTGCCGTCATACGTTTGTGTACTTGCTTATGCCTGATCCTCCAGTGAAGTCCTGTTAAAACTTGGATGTGTGGACATTTGGTTCATCTCAAAATGAAGACAAACATGAACTTTATTATTTCTGAACTCACAGTCAGTGTTTCTGGTTTTCCTCTCAGACTGACTCAAGTCCTCAAGATGAATGTTTGTGAGGAGGAGGAGGAGTTTCCAGCCTCCAGCCGTCTGTCTATGAAGAGTGACTGGTCCTATGGTATACCTCCAGAGTTCAGTGAAGAACCTGGACCCTCAGACTCAAAGTAAGAACACATGAATAAACCTTTACACCTCATTTAGTTGATGCTCCTTTGTGTTGTTAGATGTCAGTAACTAGAGGTGTGTTGGTGCAGCAGAGACCAGGTCCAGAAGAAGGAACCACTGCTGGGTCCACCTTGATAAACTGGATGTGGAAGTATTTCAATCACTTTGTAGGACAGTTTTCCAGCAGAATGAAGAGTCTGACGTGTCAGAGATCAGCTGTAGCCGCTGTTAGAGCAACATTTTGCAAAATAACTCGAAAATTCATGGATGGATTTGGATGAAATTTTCAGAAAATGTGTGAAATGGGACAAAGAACAAATGATGTAATTTTGGGACTGATCCGGATCACCGTGTTAATGCAGGAAATTCTTTTTTTTTTTTTTTTTTGATTTAACTGTAACTGGGTGGACATTACGTTTTAGTCTAAAAGCCACCAGAGGGCGCTCTTGTTTTTGGGGTAACCCCCTCTGACCACATGACATTTTGTTGATTTAATTAGATGTGTTTGTAAATGGAAATTAAAATTAAAATACACCCGTGGAAAACTTATTTCTCTACTTCCTGTTGGTTTTGGCTCTGTGACCCATCTGACTTCTGATGAGGAAGGATCTGGTATCTAAAGCTCCAGTGTTAGCTCACTGTTAGCAGACCTTGCTGTGTGCCGTGGCCTGATGAAGACCCACTGTGGGGTCCAAACGTTGCTTGGCTCACATTGTTCACTATTTCACAGTGGACTTTTCACCAGCGTGGGGTTTATTTGTCCCTTTGGAGGGACCTTGTGGTGCCGCTAGCTCTGCCGCTAGCGCTAAATCGCTAACGTTCGGCTGCTTTTCGGGACGTTTTTGGGAGGTTTGGAGGTTTTCTGTTACTTTAGCTTTGCTTTTTGGTTTCCTTACATTTCCTTAGGGTGGAAGGCTTCTGCCTTGAGCTGTCATTTCATTTGCGGGGTGTTTTTTGGGTTTTTTTGGTGTTTTCTGCCGCACATTAGCGTAGCATAGCATGTAGCGGAGCATTCATTTTTTTGAGGGACTTTTATTTCATTACCAGGGTTCAAAAAAACGTAGAACATTTTCATTTTATAGGGGTCAAAAATTCATTGGGTGGGTTTAATAATTTAAAATACTTTCACAGGTATTTCATAGTTTCAGGGATTTCATATAATTTTCTGGGTGTTTTTACTGGGGTTTAAAATAAGGTTTAAAGGGCTTTAATTCATATAAGGGACTGTTTTGGGGACTGTAAAGTGGGGGACCGGGTTTCAAAAAAACGTAGAACATTTTCATTTTATAGGGGTCAAAAATTCATTGGGTGGGTTTAATAATTTAAAATACTTTCACAGGTATTTCATAGTTTCAGGGATTTCATATAATTTTGAATAAGTTAAAGTTTTTTTTTAAGTGGAGACAGCACTGTGGGGATTTTATTTCATTAAGAGGTTTGTTTGGAGGTTTTTTGGTTTCATTCACTACTTTTCTGTTCATTCTTGGCCTTCAGTTCATCAGCATTTGTGATCCATATCCTCATATTAAATAATACACACCACTCCTTATTGTTTATGCAGACAAAGCTCACAGTAGAACACAGACACAAGACAAGAGACACGTCGCATTGTTGGTAGGACACTTGAACTGTCTGTAATTACATTAGTATCTGTAACGTTCCATAGAAAATATGTGAATTGTGAGATTGTGTTGGGGGTGGACTGAAGCTCCTTGGTGGAGGTATGAGCTCTCTGAGGGCTTTTCTAGTTAATACTTACCTGCTAATTCAGCGCAGTTACTGCTGTTATACATTTATCTGATACTGTCGGAGTTCCACTAGGAGGCGGTCATGGCACGCCATCAGCAGGCATTCAAGAAGCTGAAGAAGTGGTTTTGGGCTGCAGATGAGTCGGTGTCTGGTTGTTGCAGGTTATTGTGCCGTCATACGTTTGTGTACTTGCTTATGCCTGATCCTCCAGTGAAGTCCTGTTAAAACTTGGATGTGTGGACATTTGGTTCATCTCAAAATGAAGACAAACATGAACTTTATTATTTCTGAACTCACAGTCAGTGTTGCTGGTTTTCCTCTCAGACTGACTCAAGTCCTCAAGATGAGTGTTTGTGAGGAGGAGGAGGAGTTTCCAGCCTCCAGCCGTCTGTCTATGAAGAGTGACCGGTCCAAAGGAGAGAATCCAGTCTTCAGTAGAGAACCTGGACCCTCAGACTCAAAGTAAGAACACATGAACAAACCTTTACACCTCATTTAGTTGACGCTCCTTTGTGTTGTTAGATGTCAGTAACTAGAGGTGTGTTGGTGCAGCAGAGACCAGGTCCAGAAGAAGGAACCACTGCTGGGTCCACCTTGATAAACTGGATGTGGAAGTGTTTAAATCACTTTGTAGGACAGTTTTCCAGCAGAATGAAGAGTCTGACGTGTCAGACATCAGCTGTAGACGTCTGGGCTTGTTAGCAGACGTGGAATCTAAGAGTCAGGAAAGTCAATATTCAGAGTGGAGTTTGTAAATGCAGTGAAGAGAATGAGTGAAGGCTTCATGTGGGGGTCAGATGGATCCTGCAGTGGGACGTGATGTTTGCTGTGGTCACAGTAAAGAAGAAACAGACAGTTCTGTTGTGATTGATGTGAACAGAAACATGTTTGTGTTTGAGCAGACAGAGAGCAGAGTTTCCAGCCTCCAGCCGTCTGTCTATGAAGAGTGACTGGTCCAATGATCCTCCTCCAGAGTTCAGAGAAGAACCTGGACCCTCAGACTCAAAGTAAGAAAGTGTTTCTTCTGTAAAGTGACCTGATGAAGATGATGGTTTAGGATGGAGGAAGATGCTCTGCTGAAACAGTCACACAGTGGTCAGAATGCAGAACTCTTCCAGACTGAGGTGGATCCTGTTCTGGGTTTTAGAACCAGAAGTTCTGATGGTGTTTCTGTGGTAGAACACCTGAGAACCTCTGGTTGTCTGTTTCCACTCAGTATTCAAACATGTTCAGCCCAATGTTGACGTCCCCGTAAAGACCGTCAGAGTGAGACAGAGTGTTCTCCACATGTGTGCTTGATGTTGTGGTTGGTCTTGGTGGGTTCCTGGTTCTCGTGATCCACATGTTTGAAATGAAAGCTGAACACTGTGAGTCTGAGGCTGCTGCTCTCACACAGTTTAACATCATTTGTACTGTGAGTTGAAAGTGAAGCAGAGTGACGGTAGAAGAGTGAAGACCAGGAGCAGCTGTCTGTGATGGAAGGCTATTACTGTGAAGCTGCTGCTCAAAGGGTTGAGTTTGTATTAACAGCAAAGTGCAGGCAGATCAGTCAGAGTGGAATCAGACAGCTGGTAGGAAAGAAGTGAGTGGAGTTAGTAATAAAGGAAGCAGCTGGACTCAGACAGAACAGTAGCCTCACTCTGACTGTTCTCTGGGAGCATCTGAGCTTCACTGTTGGTCACATGTGGATGTTGTTCTCCAGATGATCTGAGTGATGAATCAATGTGTTGACAGAGTGATGAAGAGGAGGGGAGCTTCTGAGGAGGAGCAGCCGTCCTGCTGTGCTTCATGTCAGGACGTCCTGAAGGATCCAGTCTCTACCAGCTGTGGACACTGGTTGTGCAGACAGTGCATCCCCTCATACTGGGACCAGTCTGCTCCATCAGGACACTCCTCCTGTCCCCAGTGTGGAGAAAGAGCCAGAAGCAGAGCTGGACTGGAGACAGTCAGTCAGAGCAGCTGTGGACAAAGTAAGACTGAACATGTGCTGATGGACTGATGTGTGAAAAGTGACCTTGTTGTTGTGTTGTGTTGTCCAGACATGAAAGGTTGGTGTGTTTGTTTGTGTGGTCTGTGAGCAGATGCTGGTCTGGAGGAGGTTCTGCAGGAACATAAGATGAGTGTGAGGAGGAGATGTGAACATGTGACTGAAGGAAGTGATGAAACAGGAGGTGGAACCCTCCTCAACAGGGTGTACACTGAGCTGTACATCACAGAGGGACACAGTGGAGAGGCTGATAGCCAACATGAGGTGAGGCAGCTGGAGACGGCTTCCAAGAAGAGCCTCCATGACACTCCCATCAAGTGCCAGGACATCTTCAAAGCCTTCCCTGAGCAGCAGACAGCCATCAGAGTGGTCCTGACCAACGGCGTGGCTGGCGTGGGAAAAACCTTCTCAGTGAGGAAGTTCAGTCTGGACTGGGCAGAGGGCCGAGAAAACCAAGATGTCAGTGTGGTGGTTGTGCTTCCGTTCAGGGAGCTGAACCTGATCAGAGATGAGCAGCACAGTCTTCTGACGCTGCTCCATGTCTTCCATCCAGCATTACAGAAGGTGACAGCAGAGAAGCTGGCTGTCTGGAAACTGTTGTTCATCTTTGACGGTCTGGATGAAAGCAGACTTTCACTGGACTTCACCAACAGGGAGGTTGTGTCTGACGTCAGCCACAAGTCATCGCTGGACGTCCTGCTGACAAACCTCATCCAGGGGAATCTGCTTCCCTCGGCTCTGGTCTGGATCACTTCCCGCCCTGCGGCAGCCAATCAGATCCCTCCTAGACATGTGGACAGGTTGACAGAAGTACGAGGCTTCACCGACCACCAGAAGGAGGAGTACTTCAGGAGGAGGTTCAGAGATGAAGAGCTGTCCACAAGAATCATCTCCCACATGAAGACATCCAGGAACCTCCACATCATGTGTGGACTCCCAGTGTTCTGCTGGATCACTGCTGCAGTTCTGGAGCACATGTTGAGCACAGAGCAGAGAGGAGAGCTGCCCAAGACCCTGACCGACATGTTCTCACACTTCCTGCTGGTTCAGACACACAGGAAGAAGCTCAAGTACCATGAGGGACATGAGACCAGTCCACAGGAGCTGACGGAGGCCGACAGGGAAGTTCTCCTGAGGCTGGGGAGGCTGGCCTTTGAACATCTGGAGAAAGGAAACATCATGTTCTACCAAGAAGACCTGGAGCAGTGTGGTCTGGATGTGACAGAGGCCTCGGTGTTCTCAGGAGTCTGTACACAGATCTTCAGAAGAGAGTGTGTGATGTTCCAGAAACCAGTCTACTGCTTTGTTCATCTGAGCATTCAGGAGTTCCTGGCTGCAGTCTACATGTTCCACTGTCACACCAACAGGAACACTGAGGTGGTGAAGAAGTTCCTGGGAGAAGAGAAGCAGAATGAATATAGTTATGATGATGATGAGGAGGATGATAATGATGATGATGCTACTGATGATGATGATGATGATGATGAGGAGGAGGAGGATGATAATGATGATGATGATGACATCTCATCCCTGCATGTTTTCCTGAACAGAGTCATGTATAAATCCCTCAGCAGTAGAAATGGTCACCTGGACCTGTTTGTTCGCTTCCTTCATGGCCTCTCTGTGGAGTCCAACCAGAGACTCTTAGGAGGTCTGCTGGGTCGGACAAAGAACCGTCCAGAAACCATCCAGAGAGTCATCAAGAACTTGAAGAAGATGAACAGTAATGAAACGTCTCCAGACAGAAGCATCAACATCTTCCACTGTCTGATGGAGATGAAGGATCTCTCAGTCCATCAGGAGATCCAAGAGTTCCTGCAGTCAGAGAACAGATCAGAGAAGAAACTCTCTGTGTTTCAGTGCTCAGCTCTGGCCTACATGCTGCAGATGTCAGAGGAGGTTCTGGATGAGTTTGACCTGGACAAGTACAGAACATCAGATGCGGGACGACGGAGACTGATTCCAGCTGTGAGGAACTGCAGAAAGGCTCGGTGAGTCCAGATGTGATGAACATGATTAGTCAGTAGATCAGTGGTTCAGTTCTCCAGATGTTCTCTCCAGAACATGTCATTATTCTCAGAGCTCCACTGGTTTATTTCAAACTTGATGTCAGCTGAGTTCAGTCTCAGATGTTCTTGAGCTGCTTCAAACGCTGTGGAGAAGTAGATGTTTGATGTTGTGGTGTTTGAAGCTGATCAATCCATGAACAGTTTGTTCTTGTGCTTCTTCCTTTGGCTGATGGAGGAAACATGCAGATCTGCTGAGACACATGAAGAACTGTAGAGGTTCTGATGTGGAGGCAGTGAAGTTGTGATGACATGAGGAGGTTCTGAGATCAGTCTTCTGACCAGACCAACAGCTTTAATGTGATGATTTCACTCTGTAGAGTTTAACATCACATCTGGATGATGAACCAACATTTCTGAGCTCTGACACAAATGATTGATGGATTATTGATGTCCCTGATGTCAGATGGATTTAATCAGTTTGACTTCTGAGCTTTTATTTCAGATTATTCTAGTTTGTATTGAATTAAACTGTATTGTTCTTTGTCATCAGTGCTCCATGTAATATTCAGTTTCTACCTTTCAAACACTCAGAACTTGTTTCTGACATGTTCTGATTGATCAATAATACTTGTGAGGGTTGATGCCAATCATTTGAGTTGGACAAAGAGGACTTTTACTGGTACTTACAGATGGGCCTCTTGTTTTTCCAGGAAATAGGGAGCACTGATTGAGTTGAACCCTGAAGAAGAACACAGATACTTATTGATGCGTACAATTCAGAACATTCTAAAGCCTCTGTAGACAAACTACATCAGGGTCTGACTTCAATGAACAACAATCAGCTGTCTGTAAAGCAACGCTGGGAAACAGATAGGAACATAGCATTAGCAGAAGGAGAGTGGCATCAAGCATGGTTAGCTCAGTGTTCCACCACTGACTCCTTCTTTTGGACAGATTTCTGTTGGAAACATGTGATCCGTTCTTTCTAACAGCCTCCCAAAAGTCCAGATCTAGTGGGTCCCTGTGTTGTTGCTGGAGGGAGTGTGGATCGGCTTCAGCCGACCAGGCTCTCATCTTTAGCTCACGTCCACATATTCAGCCTTTCTGGAAGGGAGTGGGACATTTAAGATCAGAGACTCTGGACCTGAAAGCACATTTGTCTTTTCCTTTCCTCTAGCTGGGAAAAATCCCCAGTGATCTGTGTCAAAGAGACAAATAGCCTCTGGTAGGACAAAGATATTTATGGCTGCAGGCTAGAAAGCCAGAACAAAGTGCTGCTTCAGAGGACACCCCCACCACTGCCCTTCTTCTTCAGATAATCAAGTCCATCAGCTCAGTGGAGAAGATGACATCCTCAGTGGGACTCCAGAAAGAGAAGGGGGATCAATACTGGGAAGAATGGGACTGCTGTAGCTCTCTGGACTCTTAACAATCACGTCTTTAGTTCTCTGAGTGAAGCTTTATGGAAACAGGAGCTTTGTACCTGGATCCTCCTGCCTTGGCTCACTGACATCTGTTTTTTCAGGCCTCAGCTGTTGGATTTTTGTTGTTGTTTATTGCAGAAAGTGAAGAGATAAAAAGTGTTGAACAAGTTTTTCAGAAGCTCCAAAAGAAGGTTGAGGACCAAAGTTGACCCAGTCGTCTGTCATCACATCACAATATGTCCTGGTGTTGATCTTTACTGGTGTCCAGGTGTGATGTTGTCCAGGATCAGTTCCATTGTGTAGCGTTTGACAGCAGACTGTAGATGTTCAGGGATGGAGGTGAAGCTGACAGCAGCAGGTCCACAGCAGAGACATCATCATCTTTGTACTGGAACTGTTGACTGAGCTCAACTCAGTCCCAACATCCTGAGTCTCAGTAGAAACTCTGAATGTTCTCAGCAGGAAGCAGGAAGTGTCCTCTCTCATCACAACATGTTCTATCATTTATGTGTCATGACAGACTTTCTAGATGTGGACTCTCAGAGAGTCACTATGAAGTCGTGGCCTCAGCTCTGAAGTCCAACCCCTCCCATCTGACTGAACTGGACCTGAGCTGGAACAACCTGAAGGATCCAGGAGTGAAGCATCTTTGTGATGGACTGAAGAGTCCAAACTGTAAACTGGAGACTCTCAGGTCAGTTCACTGACTGTTGGTGAATTTATTCTCTTCACATTGTTGACTGAAGTTTTAGGTTTGCTTTGATAAATGTTGAGGATGTTTGTGAAAAGAGTCTGAAGACATTTTAGTTTGTTGAAGCGTCTGTGAATAAATGTCCTGATCAGCTGACTGCAGGGATCCAAGATGGAGGACAGAATCCACAGTCCTGCTGTGTGTCTGAATGTAAAGCTGATGTGAAAGTGATGTGAGGCTTCAGCAGTCTGACTTCCACACATCCAGTCAGGATGTTTGTGTTTCCACAGTGTTTGTGCTGCAGTGGAGCCTCAGGAACTCAGAGAGACACATCTGATGGATCATCACTGATCTGATCCACATCTTTTATTCTTTATTCAGATTGATGAGCTGCAGTTTGTCAGAGATCAGCTGTGATTCTCTGGCCTCAGCTCTGAAGTCCAACCCCTCCCATCTGGAACATCTGGACCTGAGCAGGAACGACCTGAAGGATCCAGGAGTGAAACATCTGTGTGGTTTTGTGGAGAGTCCAGACTGCAGCCTGAAGACTCTGAGGTCAGACATCATGTTTAGTTTGTGTGCTGAGATGAATGTGATGTAAAGTTGTGGTGACACTAAGCTGCAGCCATCAGGCTGATCTTCTACTGATCCACACTGAGGATCTTCATGCTGACGTCTGCTTTCTTCTTCTCTCTTTAGTCCTTTGACTGTGGAACACAAATGTTGAGCTGCACATTAGAAAGAACCAGAACCAGAACCAGAACCAGAACCATCCTCCAGTGAACTGACAGCAGAACCTAGCGTTAGCTTTCCATCATTGATGAAGCTGTCATATGGAGCTAAACCAGACAGAACAGGTCGTCACTGAAACAACAGTTTGGCTCTTGAAGGTTTCTAATGAGGTTTTATTGATTTAGTTTGACTGATTTATTTCAATACACAGATAAAACATCCAACTTTGGAGATGCTTTTCAGTTCCACCTCATTTTCTCCTGACATCCTAGCGTGCCATCTGACCAGACCACTACACATCCATATCCACATGAGGACCCACACCCTTTCCTTCCTACCTACCTTAGATAACACAGACTCACCTACATGCCTGTAACCACACACACGGCAGCCTTCACATCTTTTCTCAGTCCTTTTCCTTCATTAACAGCTTCTGCTAACATAGAGGTCAATTGCTGCGCCACAGACAAGTGCATTTAAAGTTGAATAAATGAGTAGATTTAATGAAATGAAAGATGAACCACTAAGAGGTGACTAGAGCCAGGCGGTACCTGTATCCCTGGGCTCCATTCTACATCACATGTGTTGGTTCTCAGCTGTACCTGCTGTGGTCTCTATGATGAGGACATGTCTTCATGTCTGTCTCCACTGGGTTTAGTTGGGAGGCCGTGGTTTCAGCCAGGATGCTGTTGCTGCTTTCTTTGCTGTTAATCACCAAGTTGTGAGCGAAGGCCTCAGGTCTGTGTCCATGCTGGTGTCAGAGGCTACACCTAAAATATAGAGTGGAGGCTCCAGGATCACACTGATGTCCACAATCTGACTCATCTCTTCTGGACATTTGTCCTCAAGTCTACAACTGTTGGCCAGTCCTAACAAACCAGTGTAACCCCCCCCACTAGTCCACATCCCCTCCAGCAGCACTCAGACGTCCTGCTGTATCCTGAGGTGATGGACGGGGTGTTACAGTGTTAAACTCCCTCCACACTGGACTGTCTGTTCATCTGTTCCTAAGAGAAGGTACTGATTCATGGATTAACATTGAGCGTGATAAAATGATGATCAGGATGCCACCACAGCGACTGAATATTGGGATGTCCAGATGTTGGGGTCCAGCCCTACGACTGACAGGACCCAAGTTATCTGTGTGTTGTCAGAGTGAACTGAGTTCTCATCGGAGCACATCCAGTCTGAAACACCAGCTGATGGTCAAACACACAGCTGATGGGAATTCTCCGCCTCCTCCTCGTCTAAACCAGGCGACCATGGAGATAAGAGGATAAAATGATCATTGAAGGGACATTTAGAACAGATATAAATGTGGGATTAATATGTGATGAATCAGGAGTTAACTCTGACATTCATGACATGAATCAGCATTAAATATTTGAATGGATTGAAGCACTAGAGATTAGATGGAGCTGATTGATCCTGTTTGATTTCAAAGCTTTCAACTGTGCACCTGTGTGAAAAAAACAAGTGTAGAAAACAGCAGAGCAACAATGAGCGTTAGCATCTCCTTTAGAAGGACACTATAAGAGAAGAACATGAGCCCCAGAAGTCCCAGAGGCAGAGACATGAGGCAGCTTCTCTCTGGTGAACAGCACACCTGCAGCTTCTCAGGTGTTTCCTAAGTTGCTCTTTCATCTTTTTGATGGCGTCTCTTTGAACAGCGGCGCAGCCTCCAGTAGTGAAGCCAAAGTCTTGGTCCCAGAGTCCAGAAAGCCTCTGAGCTGTGCAGGATAAGGAGGCTGTGCTTGAACCTTCTTCTCCTTTAGTGCTTTTACTACGTCCTGCTCTGGTTTCCTCTTCCTCTGCACCTCCGTGGTGTATTCTTGCTTGAAGTAGGAGGCCCGTTCCTCCTATGTAGTCTCTGGTTTCCATGCTTTCTGACTGACGTCTTCCTTCAGCTGATAGTCCAGGAGGCCAACAGTAAGTGCCCGTGGCGGTGTGGTGTTGTCCTTGGGTTTGGCCACCAGGGAGCGCTGAGCTCTTTCACTACGTATGTCCATGTGGTCTGGGACTTGTAGTTGTGTGTGAATAAACTCCTGGATGAATCCAGCGGTGGCGTTTTTCTCCCATCTATCCTGATGTTGTGTCTCCTGACGTTGCTCCTAAATGGCTGCACTTGGCCTCTAGTTGAGCCTCTTGGTGTAGGAGAAAGGCCACTGACCTTTCTCACTGCTTGGCCTTGTCTTCCATCTCTGCTGGCTTTCTCTCCATGTCTACGCTGTGTTTCTCCAGCCAGGCACTTCTCTCCTCCACTTCTTCCACATGAGTCTCCAGTCTGGTCAAGGCCTTCTTCCTTCTGTTCACTGCTTCCAAGTGTTCTTGTCTGAGTGGACACCACTCCACTACAATGACTGAATCCTGCTCACTGTGGCGGCTGGCGTTGCTCCCCTCGTGGACTCACTACATCTTATATTCATGCTGTCCTTCTTGTTAGCTCTCCCCTTTTCTCCGTCTGTCCTCATTGACTTTCTCTAACTATTGAGCTTTACTTTGGTTTGGTTTCTGCCGTCAGTGATTAAAAACACTGGTTGGTTATTAGTTGGCTGATTGGAGAGCAACATTTCCCATCTACTACCACATGGAGCCACTGGAAGTCCTTTAACGTGACTTTAAATCATAATCTTCAGGGTTTTTCTTCATGTCGCTGCTTTTAAAAACATTTTTTCTGCTCAAAGTTTTTCTCCAGTGGTTCAAAGTTGTGTTTTCAATGACAACCTGCACTGTCTCTGTTTTAGCTCCATACTAATCCAGCAGCACCAGAGTCCTGGTTGAAATGTGTCCATGGTTCCAGAACATGAAGGTCTTCTAGAGTCTGGAGCCTGGTCTTGTCCTGGTTTCCTTCCTGTGTGTTTGTGTGACTCTGAGCAGGAAGTGAAATAAATGTCCGAGTGTTTTTCCTGGTGTTTGCTGCTCAGCATCAGTTTGTATGGATGGAGCCGCTGGTGGAGCTGCAGAGTTTCAGAGCTGAAGTCACTCCGTGTTGATTGGAGCAGCAGCATGTTGTCATTAATATGAATGAGAGCTCTTCTTCTCTGGTTCTGTTGGACTGTTGGAAGCTGCTTCCTGTTGGCTTCAGCTGTTTGGAGTTTCCATTTGATCAACTTGTACATTGAGAAGCTTCTTCAGCTCTGAACACATGATGGACCTCTGGATGGTTTCAACAAGGAACTCTGTCTCCTCAACTCACTTCTTTTATTCTTTATTCAGATTGATGAGATGCGGTTTGTCAGAGATCAGCTGTGATTCTCTGGCCTCAGCTCTGAAGTCCAACCCCTCCCATCTGGAAGAACTGGACCTGAGTGCAAACATCAACCTGAAGGATCCAGGAGTGAAACATCTGTGTGGTTTTGTGGAGAGTCCAGACTGCAGCCTGAAGACTCTGAGGTCAGTTCACTGACTGTCTGTTACTGTTGTAGATCTGATCTGTGTTTAATGACGACTGAAGCTCATCTATGTTCCAACAGAACTTCCATCCATGAAGCTGTAAATCTGCTCTGGGCCACATTTTCTGTTTGTGTCCTAAATTCAGTTTGTTGAGACCAAAGTGGAGTGTTTGTATCAGGAAGTGTAGAAAATGTTCCTGTTGGTTGTTGAAGGAAATGAATGTTTGTAATTAGAGCTGAAGAGTCACATGTGGATCCAGAAGATCCTCTGAACTCAGATCAGTTAGAAGAGACTAAGTTTACTGAGAGAAGCAGAAATATTTCTTTGGTTTGTTCAGTTCAATGTGATTTGACTGATCATGTCTGATCACTGATATTGATCCTAAACACACAAACACACTGACACATGCAGACAGATGAAGGCAGACCTGCAGGTGAAGAACACATCTGATGGATCATCACTGATCTGATCTACATCTTTTATTCTTCATTCAGATTGGAGCAATGCAGGTTGTCAGAGATCAGCTGTGATTCTCTGGTCTCAGCTCTGAAGTCCAACCCCTCCCATCTGGAACATCTGGACCTGAGAGGAAACAACCTGAAGGCTTCATCAGTGAAACATCTGGAGGATCTTGTGGAGAGTCCAGACTGCAGCCTGAAGACTCTGAGGTCAGTAGAAGGTTTCAGTCAGTCAGTTTTCTACTAAACAGTCAGTATCAGAGCAAAGATCCAGTGTCTCCTGTAAACCTGCAGCTTCTCAGTGAAGCTGTGAAGCAGAATGGAGACAGACTCCAGGACTGGACAGGAACACAGAGACAGCAGTCAGCCAATCAGAGGAGCCACAAGCTGGTTGTCATCATGTGTTTGAGTGGATGTGAAGCCCACTGTTGTTGTTGTGTTGATGTGTTGAGGACATGAAGCTGATTCCAGCTGACAGCCTTCCAGATGTGCACAGACAGTGGTCCTCCTCCATCAGAGTGTCCATCACATCTGATCTGACTGCTTGTTGTCTCATGTCAACAGTGATCAGCTGATCAGGTCCTGCTGCTCTTTATACTGATGATCAGCTGATCAAACTCATTGATCTCCTCTGGTCTTTCTTCTTCTCTCTGCAGATGGAAGTCATGGTTCTGATCATGACGGTGTCTGTTGGAGAGGATGAAGTATGTCCTGATGATCCAGAGGTTGAAGCAGCAGCAGCAGCTGGTGTGTAGAGACTCTGACTGGTCCATGTTACTGGGAGGTGGACTGGGAACCAGTGTAAAGTGTGTTGTTCCCACTGTGTAGTTTAGTGCTGCAGCTCCACACTGTGGATGATGGAGAAGTTCAGTTGATGTAGACATGATCCGTTGGAGGCTGATGTCCGGTTCAGAGGGCAGCCTGCATGTCAGAGTGTCAGGAAGTTTCAGGATGTTTGTGTCAGAGCAGGATTCTAGTTGAATGGACTTTCTATTTCCAGCTGCAGTCCAACTGGTTCAGCTTCTCTACCTGCAACACATTGAGCTGATGAGAACAAAGAGTCCTGGAAACATGTGGCTGATGAATGAAAGCCCTCCGATAGGGTCCCAGCTGGAAGAGTTGTGTCATATCACTGTTAGATTTCCTGTCATCTCATCAACAGGCAGCAAACAGAGGCTGGTTCATGAACACAGACTCTGGTTCTGAGCTGGAGATCCACATCTGATCCTCTCTGACTGACATCTGCCCACCTGGAGCCTCACTTCCAGGTTTTCATGTGTTTCTGGGAGTTTTCCAGCGTCGTCTTTTAGCTTTGTGCTTCTGCTAGCATCACCTGATTGTTGGTAATAATCCAGTGGAAGCTTTTTAACACATGTATGAACCATAATCCTGACTCATGTGGTCGCTAACAATAAGAGCCTTTAACCTTTAAATAAAGTCTGTCTTCTCTTCTGTTGGAGCTGATGGTTGTCATGACTTTGGTTGAACTTGTTTTCCTCCAGTGAAACATCCGAGGGATAAACACCACTAACCGTCCATCAGCTGCTCTTTTACAGCTCAGTCCATGTTTTCCTCTTTACTTTATTCATGTATGTATCATGGCTCATTTATTGTGGCCACTGATTGGTTCATTTCTACCAGATCATTTCCAGACGCTGCAGTTAAAGTTCTGTCACATGTGTGGAAACTCTGAAATGTAACAGCGCCCTCTGGTGGCCACGCTTCATCACTACAATCATTTCTATTTTACTGTTGAATACCTTCACCAGACGTCCTACATTGAAGCACTTCCAGGCTTTGGCCACCAGAGGGCAGGAAATCACACGTTCTGTATTGATGTATTTTCAAAGTAAAGCAGAGACTGACTCCATCAAGTTCTGTGATGTCACTGATGTCTTAGGAACCACAGGAACAAGAAGGTTCCAAACAAACATCTTAATGAAATAAAATCCCCACAGTGCTGTTTCCACTTTAGAATTTTTTAAAATTTATTCAAGATTATATGAAATCCCTGTGAAAGTATTTTAAATTATTAAGCCCAACCAATGAATTTTTAACCCCTATGAAATGAAAATATTCTACGTTTTATTGAACCCCGGTCCCCCACATTACAGTTCCTTGTATGAATTAAATCAATCAATCAAAATTTATTTATATAGCACTTTACAACACTCACGGTGACCAAAGTGCTTTCCAGTTAAAACAAACAGTAAAATTAGAAACAAAAACCGATTAAAAGAAAACATTAGAACACATGTCAAGAAAATAAGAATCTGATAAAAACAAATAAAATAAGATAAAATACAGTAAAATCAAACAAAATAAAATGTCACCACATTACTGTGTATTAAAAGCCAGTCTGAAAAGATGTGTTTTGAGCCGAGTTTTGAAGAGGCCAAAGTCTGTGATGATGCGCATCTCAGGGGGACGTTGGTTCCAGAGTCTGGGCCCAGC
>JAMOIN010001539.1:0-24134 GCA_024666655.1 Dascyllus trimaculatus
GCCGGTTGAGCCTGGCTGGGGAGCCCGGTGTGCTGGGCAGTGGTGCTGGGGAGGCGTGTGGACAGGCTGTGCTGGGGAGTGGTGTGGACAGGCTCTGCTGGACAGCCAGGCAGGCTGTGGTGCTGGGGGCCCCCATGTGCTGTACTGGGGAGCCCGTTGAGCTTTGCTGGGGAGCCTGGTGTGCTGGGCTGTGGTGCTGGGGAGAGGGCTGAACATGCTCTGATTTAGAGCCAGGCGGGCTGTGGTGCTGGGGAGCCGTGTGTACAGGATCTGCTGGGGAGCGGTTTGAAGAGGCTCTGAATGAGAGCCAGGCGGGCTGTGCTGCGGTGTGCTGGGCTGTGCTGCTGGGGAGCTGTGTAGTCAGGCTCTGCTGGGGAGTCATTCGGGCTGTGATGCTGGGGGGCCCCGTGTGCTGTGCTGGGGATCCCGGTGTACTCGGCTGTGGTGCTGGCCAACCGTATGGACAGGCTCTGCTGGCGAGTGGTTTGAACAGGCTCTGCTGGGGAGCGGAGTGAACAGACTCTGCTGGAGAGCAAGGCGCGCTGTGTTGCTGGGGGCCCCCGTGTGCAGCGGAGCCCGGTGAGCTGGGCTTGGGAGCCCGGTGTGCTGGGCTGTGGTGCTGGGTTGCCGTGTGGACAGGCACTGCTTGGGAGTGGTTTCAACAGGCTCTGATGGAGAGCCAGGCGGGCTGTGGTGCTGGGCGGCCCCGTGTGCTGTGCTGGCGAGCCCGGTTTGCTGGGCTGGGGAGCCCCGTGTGCTGGGCTGTGGTGCTGGGGAGCCGTGTGGACAGGCTCTGATGGAGAGCCAGGCGGGCTGTGGTGCTGGGGGGCCCCGTGTGCTGTGCTGGGGAGCCCGGTGTGATTGGCTGTGGTGCTGGGGAGCCGTGTAGACGGGCTCTGCTGGGGAGCTGTATGAACAGGCTCTGATGGAGAGCAAGGCGGGCTGTGGTGCTGGGGGGCCCAGTGTGCTGTGCTGGAGAGACAGGTGAGCTGGGCTTGGGAGCCCGGTGAGCTGGGCTGAGCTACTGGGGTGCCGTGTGGACAGCGTCTGCTGGGTCGCGGTGTGAATAGGCTCTGATGGAGTGCCAGGCGGGCTGTACTGCGGTGTGCGGGGCTGCTGGGGAGCCGTTTAGACAGGCTCTTCTGGGGAGCTTTGTGAACAGGCTCTGATGGAGAGCCAGGCGGGGTGTGGTGGTGGGGGCCCCCGTGTGCTGTACTGGGGAGCCCGGTGAGCTGGGCTGGGGAGCCCGGTGTGCTGGGCTGTGCATCTGGGGAGCCGTGTGGAAAGGCTCTGCTGGGGAGCGGTTTCAACAGGCTCTGCTTGCCAGCAAGGCGCGCTATGTTGCTGGGGGCCCCCGTGTGCTGTGCTGGGGAGCCCGGTGAGCTGGGCTGAGGAGACCGGTGTGCTGGGCTGTGCTGCTTGGGAGCCGTGTGGACAGGCTCTTCTGGGGAGTGGTTTGAAAAGGCTCTGCTGGAGAGCCAGGCGGGCTATGGTGCGGGGGGCCACCGTGTGCTGTGCTGGGGAGCCCTGTGAGCTGGGCTGGGGAGCCCGGTGTGGTGGGCTGTGGTGCTGGGGAGGCGTGTGGACAGGCTCTGCTGGGGAGCGGTGTGGACAGGCTCTGATGGAGAGTCAGGCGGGCTGAGGTGCTGGGGGCCCCCGTGTGCTGTGCTGGGGAGTCCGGTGAGCTGGGCTGGGGAGCCCGGTGTGCTGGGCTGTGCTGCTGGGGAGCCGTGTGGACAGGCTCTGCTGGGGAGAGGGTTGAACAGGGTCTGATGGAGAGCCAGGCGGGCTGTGGTGCCGGGGGTCCCCTTGTGCTGTGCTGGGGAGCCCGGTGAGCTGGGCTGGGGAGCCCGGTGTGCTAGGCTGTGCTGCTGGGGAGCCGTGTGTACAGGCTCTGCTGGGTTGTGGTTTCAACAGGATATGCTGGAGAGACAGGCGGACTGTGGTGCTGGGGTGCCCTGTGTGCCGTGATCGGGAGCCCGGTGAGCAGGGCTGGGGAGCCTGGTGTGTTGGGCTTTGCTGCTGGGGAGCCGTGTAGACAGGCTCTGCTGGGGAGCGGTGTGAAGAGGCTCTGATGGAGAGCCAGGCGGGCTGTGGTACTGGGAATCCCCGTGTGCTGTGCTGGGGAGCCCCGTGTGCTGTGCTGGGGAGCCCGGTGTGCTGGGCTGTGGTGCTGGGGAGCCGTGTGGACAGGCTCTGCTGGGGAGCGGAGTGAACAGGCTCTGATGGAGAGCCAGGCGGGCTGTTGTGCTGGGAAGTCCCGTGTGCTGTGCTGGGGGGCCCCGTGTGCTGTGCTGGGGAGCCAGTTGAGCTGGGCTGGGGAGCCCGGTGTGCTGGGCTGGGGTTCTGGGGAGCCGTTTGGACAGGCTCTTCTGGGGAGTTGTTTGAACAGGCTCTGCTGGAGAGCCCGGTGGGCTTCTGTGTTGGGGGCCCCCGTGTGCTGGCAGGTCGTTGAGCTGGGCCTGGGAGCCCGGTGTGCTGGGCTGTGTGCTGGGTAGCCGTGGTGGGACAGGCCCCGAAGCTGGGAGCGGTGTGAACAGGCTCTGGATGGGAGAGTCAGGCGGGCTGTGGTGCTGGGGAGAGCCGTGTAGACAGCTCTGATGGTGAGCCAGGCGGCTTGCAAGTATGGGGGCCCCGTGTGCTTGGTGCCAGTGAGCCGCTTGAGCGAGCCGGGATCCCGGTGTGTTGGGCTGTGGTGCTGGGGGAGCCGTGTGGATGTGCCTCTGGGCTGAGTTAGGCCTTGAACAAGCGCCAAGCCGATAGCCAGCGGCTGTGGTGCTGGCCCGTGTGCTGTGCTGGGGATCTCGTTGAGCTGGGCTGGGACAGCCCGGTGTGCTGGGCTGTGATGCTGGGGAGCCGTGTGCACAGGCTATGCTCGGAACGGTGTGAACAGGCTCTGATGGAGAGCCAGGCGGGCTGTGGTGCTGGGGGCCCCCATGTGCTGTGCTGGGGGCCACGGTGAGCTGGGCTGGGGAGCACGGTGTGCTGGGCTCTGGTGCTGGGTAGCTGTGTGGAAAGGCTCTGCTGGGGGTTGGTTTGAACAGGCTCTGCTGGAGACCCAGGTGGGCAGTGGTCCTTGGGCGCCCCTTGTTCTGTGCTGGGGACCCTGGTGAGCTGGGCTGGGGAGCCCGGTATGCTGGGCTGTGCTGCTGGGGAGCCGTGTGGACAGGCTCTCCTGGGGAGCGGTGTGAGTAGGCTCTGATGGAGAGCCAACCTGGCTGTGGTTCTGGGGGGCCCCGTGTGCTTTGCTGGGGAGCCCGTTGATCTTGGCTGGGGAGCCCGGTGTGTTGGGCTTTGGTGCTAGGGAACCGTGTGGAAAAGCTCTGCTGGGGAGTGGTTTGAAAATGCTCTGCTGGATAGCCAGGCGGGCTGTGGTGCTGGGGGCCCCCTTGTTCTGTGCTGGGGAGCCTTTTGAGCTGGGCTGAGGAGCCCGGTGTGCTGGACTGTGGTGCTGGGGAGCCGTGTTGAAAGGCTCTGCCGGGGAGCGGTGTGAAAAGGCTCTGATGGAGAGCCAGCCGGGCTGTGGTACTGGGGGCCCCCGTGTGCTGTGCTCGGGAGCCCAGTGAGCTGGGCTTCGGAGCCCAGTGTGCTGGGCTGTGGTGCTGGGAAGCCGTGTGGACAGGCTCTGATGGAGAGCCAGGCGGGCTGTTGTGCTGGGGGGCCCCGTGTGCTGTGCTGGGGAACACTGTGTGCTGTTCTGTGCTGCTGGGGAGCCGTGTGGACCGGGTCTGCTGGGGAGCTGTGTGAACAGGGTCTGCTTGAGAGCAAGGCGGGCTGTGCTGCGGTGTGCTGGGCTGTACTGCTGGGGAGTCGTGTAGACAGGCTCTGCTGGGGAGCGGAGTGAACAGGCTCTGATGGAGAGCCAGGCGGGCTGTGGTGCTGGGGGCCCCCGTGTGCTCTGCTGCGGAGCCCGGTGAGCTGGGCTGGGGTGCCCGGTGTACTGGACTGTGGTGCTGGCCAACCGTGTAGACAGGCTCTGCTGGGGGTCCCCGTGTTCCATGCTGGGGAGCCCGTTGAGCCTGGGTGGGGAGCCCGGTGTGCTAGGCGGTGCTGCTGGGGAGCCGTGTGGACAGGGTCTGCTGGGAAGCGGTGTGAAAAGGCTCTTATGGAGAGCCAGGCGGGCTGTGGTGCTGGGGGGCCCCGTGTGCTGTGCTGGGGAGCCGTTGAGCTGGGTTGGGGAGGCCGGTGTGCTGGGCTGTGGTGCTGGGGAGCCGTGTAGACAGGCTCTGCTGGGGAGCCATTCGGGCTGTGGTGCTGGTGGGCCCCGTGTGCTGTGCTGGGGAACCCGGTGTGCTGTTCTGTGCTGCTGGGGAGCCGTGTGGACCGGGTCTGCTGGGGAGCGTTGTGAACAGGCTCTGCTGCAGAGCCAGGCGGGCTGTGCTGCGGTGTGCTGGACTGTGCTGTGCTGGGGGCCCCCGTGTTCTGTGCTGGGGATCCCGGTGTGCTGGGCTGTGATGCTGGGGAGCCGTGTGGACAGGCTCTGCTGGGGAGTGTTTTGAACAGGCTCTGCTGGAGAGACAGGCGGGATGTGTTGCTGGGGGCCCCCGTGTGCTGGGCTGTGGAGCCCGGTGAGCTGGGCTGGGGAGCCCGGTGTGCTTGGCTGTGGTTCTGGGGGGCCCCGTGTGCTGTGCTGCGTAGCCCGGTGAGATCGCCTGTGGAGCTTGGTGTGCTGGGCTGTGCTGCTGGGGAGCCGTGTGGACAGGCTCTGCTGGGGAGCGGTGTGAAGTGGCTCTGCTGGAAAGCCAGGAGGGCTGAGGTGCTGGGGGGCCCCGTGTGCTGTGCTGGGGAGCCAGGTGAGCAGGGCTTGGGATGCCAGTGTGCTGGGCTGTGCTGCTGGGGAGCCGTGTCGACCGGCTCTGCTTGGGAGTGGTTTGAACAGGCTCTGCTGGAGAGCCAGGCGGGCCGTGGTGCTGGGGGCCCCAGTGTGCTGTGCTGGGGAACACTGTGTGCTGTTCTGTGATGCTGGGGAGCCGTGTGGACCGGGTCTGCTAGGGAGCGTTGTGAACAGGCTCTGCTGCAGAGCCAGGCGGGCTGTGCTGCGGTGTGCTGGACTGTGCTGCTGGGGAGCCGTGTAGACAGGCTCTGCTGGGGAGCGGTGTGAACAGGCGCTGATGGAGAGCCAGGCGGGCTGTGGTGCTGGGGGCCCCCGTGTGCTCTGCTACGGAGCCCGGTGAGCTTGGCTGGGGAGCCAGGTGTACTGGCCTGTGGTGCTGGCCAACCGTGTAGACAGGCCCTGCTGCGGGGCCCCGTGTGCTGTGCTGGGGAGCCCGGTGAGCTGGGCTGGGGAGCCCGGTGTACTGGGCTGTGCTGCTGGGGAGCCGTGTGGACAGGTTCTGCCTGGGATTGGTTTGAACAGGCTCCGATGGAAAGCCAGGCGGGCTGTGGTATTGGGGGCCCCCGTGTGCTGGGCTGTGGAGCCCGGTGAGCTGGGCTGGGGAGCCCGGTGTGCTTGGCTGTGGTTCTGGGGGGCCCCGTGTGATGTGCTGCGTAGCCCGGTGAGATCGCCTGTGGAGCTTGGTGTGCTGGGCTGTGCTGCTGGGGAGCCGTGTGGACAGGCTCTGCTGGGGAGCGGTGTGAAGTGGCTCTGCTGGAAAGCCAGGTGGGCTGAGGTGCTGGGGGGCCCCGTGTGCTGTGCTGGGGAGTCCGGTGAGCTGGGCTGGGGAGCCCTGTGTGCTGGGCTGTGCTGCTGTGGAGCCGTGTGGACAGGCTCTGCTGGGGAGTTATGTGAAAAGGCTCTGCTGGAGAGCCACATGTGCTGTGGTGCTGGGGTCCCCCGTGTGGTGTGCTGCGGAGTCCGGTGAGCTGGGCTGGGGAGCCCGGTGTGCTGGGCTGTGGTGATGGGGAGCCGTGTGGACAGGCTCTGCAGGGGAACCATTCGGGCTGTGGTGCTGGGGAACAGTGTAGACAGGCTCTGCTGTGGAGTGGTTTGAACAGTCTCTGATGCAGAGCCAGGCAGGCTGTATTGCTGGGGGGCCCCGTGTGCTGTGCTGGGGAGGCCGGTTTGCTGGGCTGTGGTGCTGGTGAGCCGTGTGGTCAGGCTGTGCTGGGGAGCGGTGTGAACAGGCTCTGATGGAGAGCCAGGCGGGCTGTGGTGCTGGGGTTCACCGAATGCTGTGCTGGGGAGCCCGTTGAGCTGGGCTGGGGAGCCCGGTGTGCTGGGCTGTGGTGATGGGGAGCCGTGTAGACAGGCTCTGCTGGGGAACCATTCGGGCTTTGGTGCGGGGGGCCCCCGTGTGCTGTTCTGGGGTGCCCGGTTAGCTGTGCTGGGGAGCCCGGTGTGCTGGGCTGTGCTGCTGGGGAGCCGTGTGGACAGGCTCTGCTGGGGAGCGGTTTGCACAGGCTCGGCTGGAGAGCAAGGCGGGCTGTGGTGCTGGGGTTCCCAGTGTGCTGTGCTGGGGAGCCCGGTGAGCTGGGCTGTGACGCTGGGGAGCGGTGTGGACAGGCTCTGCTGGGGAGCGGTTTGAACAGGCTCTGCTGGAGAGTCAGGCGGGCTGTGGTGCGGTGTGCTGGGTAGTGCTACTGGGGACCCGTGGAGAAAGGCTCTGCTGGGGAGCGGTTTGAAAAGGCTCTGCTGGAGAGCCAGGCGGGCTGTGGTGTTGGGGGTCCCCGTGTGCTGTGCTGGGGGCCCCCGTGTGCTGTACTGGGGAGCCCGGTGTGCTGGGCTGTGCTGTTGGGGAGCCGTGTGGACAGGCTCTGCTGTGGAGGGTTTTGAACAGGCTCTGATGTGGAGCCAGATGTGCTGTGGTGCTGGGGGGCCCCCGTGTGCTGTGCTGGGGAGCCCGGTGAGGTGGGCTGGGGAGCCCGGTGTGCTGGGCTGTGGTGCTGGGGAGCCGTGGTTTCAGGCTCTGCTGGGGAGCGGTGTGAAATGGCTCTGATGGAGAGCCCGGCGGGTTGTTGTGCTGGGGGGCCCCGTGTTCTGTGCTGGGGAGCCGGGTGAGCTGGGCTGGGGAGCCCGGTGTGCAGGGCTGTGGTGCTGGGGAGCCGTGTAGACAAGCTCTGCTGGGGAGCGGTGTGAACAGGCTCTGCTGGGGAGCGGTGTGAAAAGGCACTGATGGAGAGCCAGGGGGGTTGTGGTGCTGGGGGGCCCCGGGTGCCGTGGTCGGGAGCCCGGTGAACTGGGCTGGGGAGCCCGGTGTGCTGGGCTGTTCTGCTGGGGAGCCGTGTGGACAGGCTCTTCTGGGGAGCGGTCTGGACAGGCTCTGCTGTACAGCCAGGCGGGCTGTGGTGCTGGGGTTCCCAGTGTGCTGTGCTGGGGAGCCCGTTGAGTTGGGCTGTCGAGCCCGGTGTGCTGGGCTGTTGTGCTGGGGAGCCGTGTGGACAGGCTCTGCTGGAGAGGCAGGCGGGCTGTGGTGCTGGGGGGCCCCGTGTGCTGTGCTGGGGAGCCCGGTGTGATGGGCTGTGGTGCTGGGGAGCCGTGTAGACGGGCTCTGCTGGGGAGCTGGATGAACAGGCTCTGACGGAGAGCAAGGCGGGCTGTGGTGCTGGGGGGCCCCGTGTGCTGTGCTGGACAGCCAGGTGAGCTGGGCTGGGGAGCCCGGTGAGCTGGGCTGTGGTGCTGGGGAGCCGTGTAGACAGGCTATGCTGCGGAGCGGTGTGAACAAGCTCTGATGGAGAGCCAGGCGGGCTGTGGTGCTGCGGGGCCCCCTTGTGCTGTGCTGGGGGGCCCGGTGAGTTGGGCTGGGGAGCCCGGTGTGCTGGGCTGAGCTGCTGGGGTGCCGTGTGTAGAGGGTCTGCTGTGAAGCGGGGTGAAAAGGCTCTGATGGAGAGCCAGGCGGGCTGTGGTGCTGGGGGGCCACAGTGTGCTGTGCTCGGTAGCCCGGTTTGCTGCGCTGCGGGGCCCGGTGTGCTGGGCTGAGCTGCTGGGGTGCCGTGTGGACAGGGTCTGCTGGGAAGCGGTGTTGACAGGCTCTGATGGAGAGCCAGGCGGGCTGTGGTGTTGGGTGGCCCCGTGTGCTGTGCTCAGAAGCCCGGTGAGCTGGGCTGCGGACCCCTGTGTGCTGGGCTGAGCTGCTGGAGTGCCGTGTGGACAGCGTCTGCTGGGGAGCGGTGTCAACAGGCTCTGATGGAGAGCCAGGCGGGCTGTGGTTCAGGGGAGCCCGGTGAGCTGTGCTGGGGAGCCCGGTGTGCTGGGCTGTTGTGCTGGGGAGCCGTGTAGACAGGCTCTGCTGGGGAGCGGTGTGAACAGGCTTTGATGGAGAGCCAGGCAGGCTATGGTGCTGGGGGGCCCCGTGTGCTGTGCTGGGGAGCCCTGTGAGCTGGGCTGGGGAGCCCAGTGTGCTGTGCTGTGGTGCTTGGGAGCCGTGTGGACTCGCTATCCTGGGGAGGGGTTTGAAAAGGCGCTGCTGAAGAGCCAGGCGGGCTGTGGTGCTGGGGAGCCGTGTAGACAGGCTCTTATGCGGAGCGGTGTGAACAGGCTCTTATGGAGAGCCAGGCGGGCTGTAGTTCTGGGGGCCCCCGTGTGCTGTGCTGGGCGGCCCGGTGAGCTGGGCTGGGGAGCCCGGTGTGCTGGGCTGTGGTGCGGGGGAGCCGTGTAGACAGGCTCTGCTGGGGAGCCGTTCGGGCTGTGGTGCTGGGGGGCCCCGTCTGCTGTGCTGGGGAGCCCGGTGTGCTGGGCTGGGGAGCCCCGTGTGCTGGGCTGTGGTGCTGGGGAGCCCGGTGTGCTGGGCTTTTGTGATGGGGAGCCGTGTAGACAGGCTCTTCTGCGGAGCGGTGTGAACAGGCTCTGATGGAGAGCCAGGCGGGCTATGGTGCTGGGGGGCCCCGTGTGGTGTGCTGGCCTGTGGTGCTGGGGAGCCGTGTGGAAAGGCTCCGCTGGGGAGTGGTTTGAACAGGCTTTGCTGGAGAGCCAGGCGGGCTGTGGTGTTGGGGGGCCCCATGTCCTGTGCTGGGGAGCCCGGTGTGCTGGGCTGTTGTGCTGGGGAGCCGTGTGGTCAGGCTCTGCTGGGGAGTGGATTGAACAGGCTCTGATGGAGTGCCAGGCGGGCTGTGGTGCTGGGAAGCCCGTGTGCTGTGCTGGGGGGGCCCTGTGAGCTGTGCTGGGGGGCCCCATGTGCTGTTCTGGGGAGCCCGTTGAACTGGGCTGGGCAGCCCTGTGTGCTGGGCTGTGGTGCTGGGGAGCCGTGTGGACAGGCCTGCTGGGGGAGTGGTTTGAACAGGCTCTGCTCGAGAGCCAGGCGGGCTGTGTTGCTTGGGGGCCCCGTGTGCAGTGGTGGAGAGCTCTGTGAGCTGGGCTGTGGTGCTGGGGATCCGTGTAGACAGGCTCTGCTGCGGAGCTGTGTGAAAAGGCTCTGATGGAGAGCCAGGCGGGCTGTTATGCTGGGCGCCCTCGTGTGATGTGTTGGGGGGCCCGGTGAGGTGGGCCGGGGACCCCAATGTGCTGGGCTGTGGTGCTGGGGAGCCGTGTAGACAGGCTCTGCTGGGGAGAGGTGTGAACAGGCTCTGCTGGAGAGCCAGGCGGGCTGTGCTGCGGTGTGCTGGGCTGTGCTGCTGGGCAGCCGTGTCGACAGGCTCTGCTGGGGAGCGGTGTGAACAGGCTCTGATGGAGAGCCAGGCGGGCTGTGGTGCTGGGGGCCCCCGTGTGCTCTGCTACGGAGCCCGGTGAGCTGGGCTGGGGTGCCCGGTGTACTGGACTGTGGTGCTGGCCAACCGTGTAGACAGGCTCTGCTGGGGGTCCCCGTGTTCCATGCTGGGGAGCCCGTTGAGCCTGGGTGGGGAGCCCGGTGTGCTAGGCGGTGCTGCTGGGGAGCCGTGTGGACAGGGTCTGCTGGGGAGCGGTGTGAAAAGGCTCTTATGGAGAGCCAGGCGGGCTGTGGTGCTGGGGGGCCCCGTGTGCTGCGCTGGGGGGCCCGGTGAGTTGGGCTGGTGAGCCCGGTGTGCTTGGCTGAGCTGCTGGGGTGCCGTGTGGACAGGGTCTGCTGGGAAGCGGTGTGAAAAGGCTCTTATGGAGAGCCAGGCGGGCTGTGGTGCTGGGGGGGCCCGTGTGCTGTGCTGGGGAGCCGTTGAGCTGGGTTGGGGAGGCCGGTGTGCTGGGCTGTGGTGCTGGGGAGCCGTGTAGACAGGCTCTGCTGGGGAGCCATTCGGGCTGTGGTGCTGGTGGGCCCCGTGTGCTGTGCTGGGGAACCCGGTGTGCTGTTCTGTGCTGCTGGGGAGCCGTGTGGACCGGGTCTGCTGGGGAGCTGTGTGAACAGGGTCTGCTTGAGAGCAAGGCGGGCTGTGCTGCGGTGTGCTGGGCTGTACTGCTGGGGAGTCGTGTAGACAGGCTCTGCTGGGGAGCGGTGTGAACAGGCTCTGATGGTGAGCCAGGCTTGCTGTGGTGCTGGGGGGCCCCGTCTGCTGTGCTGGGGAGCCCGTTGAGCTGGGCTGGGGAGCCCGGTGTGCTGGGCTGTTCTGCTGGGGAGCCGTGTGGACAGGCTTCTCTAGGGAGCGGTGTGGACAGGCTCTGCTGGACAGCCAGGCGGGCTGTTGTGCTGGGGGCCCCTGTGTGCTGTGCTGGGGAGTCCGTTGAGCTGGGCTTGGGAGCCCGGTGTGCTGGGCTGTGGTGCTGGGGAGCTGTGTGTACAAGCTCTGCTGGGGAGAGGGTTGAACATGCTCTGATTTAGAGCCAGGCGGGCTTTGGTGCTGGGGGCCCACGTGTGCTGTGCTGGGGAGCCCGTTGAGCTTTGCTGGGGAGCCCGGTGTGCTGGGCTGTGGTGCTCGGGAGCCGAGTGGACAGGCTCTGTTGGGGAGTGGTTTGAAAAGGCTCTGCTGGAGAGCCAGGCGGGCTGAGGTGCTGGGGGCCCCCGTGTGCTGTGATGGGGGCCCCCGTGTGATTTGATGGGGAGCCCGGTGTGCTGGGCTGTGGTGCTGGGCAGCCGTGTGGAAATTCTCTGTTGGGGAGTGGTGTGAAGAGGCTCTGCTGATGAGCCAGGCTGGCTGTGGTGCTGGGGGCCCCCGTGTGCTGTGCTGGGGGGCCCGGTGAGCTTGCCTGGCGAGCCCGGTGTGCTGGGCTGTGGTGCTGGCGAGCCGTGTAGACAGGCTCTGCTGGGGAGCGGAGTGAACAGGCTATGCTGGGGAGCGGTGTGAACAGTCTCTGATGGAGAGCCAGGCGGGCTGTGGTGCTGGGGGCCCCCGTGTGCTCTGCTACGGAGCCCGGTGAGCTTGGCTGGGGAGCCAGGTGTACTGGCCTGTGGTGCTGGCCAACCGTGTAGACAGGCCCTGCTGCGGGGCCCCGTGTGCTGTGCTGGGGAGCCCGGTGAGCTGGGCTGGGGAGCCCGGTGTGCTGGGCTGTGGTGCTGGGGAGCCGTGTGGACAGGCTCTTCTGGGGAGAGGGTTGAACAGGTTCTGATGGAGAGCCATGCGGGCTGTGGTGCTGGGGGGCCCCGTGTTCTGTGCTGGGGAGCCCGGTGTGCTGGGCTGTGGTGCTGGGGAGCCGTGTGGACAGGCTCTGCTGGGGAGAGGGTTGAACAGGCTCTGATGGAGAGCCAGGCGGGCTGTGGTTCAGGGGAGCCCGGTGAGCTGTGGTGGGGGCCCCCGTGTGCTGTGCTGGGGAGCCGGGTGAGCAGGGCAGGGGAGCCCGGTTTTCTGGGCTGTGGTGCTGGGGAGCCATGTGGACAGGCTCTGCTGGGGAGTGGTTTGAACAGGCTCTGGTTGAGAGCCAGGCGGGCTGTGGTGCTGGGGGCCCCCGTGTGCCGTGCTGGGGAGCCCGGTGTGCTGGGCTGTGGTGCTGGGTAGCCGTGTGGACAGGCTCTGCTGAGGAGAGTTTTGTACAGGCTCTGATGGAGAGCCAGGCGGGCTGTTCTGCTGGGAAGCCCCTTGTGCTTTGCTGGGGGGGCCCGTGTGCTGTGCTGGGGGGCCCCGTGTGCTGTGCTGTGGAGCCCGTTGAGCTGCGCTGGGGAGCCCGGTGTGCTTGGCTGTGGTGCTGGGGAGCCGTGTGGAGAGGCTCTGCTGGGGGAGTGGTTTGAACAGGCTCCGCTCGAGAGCCAGGCGGGCTGTGGTTCTGGGGGGCCCCGTGTGCAGTGCTGGAGAGCCCAGTGAGCTGGGCTGTGGTGCTGGGGAGCCGTGTGGACAGGCTCTTCTGGGGAGCGGTGCGAACAGGCTCTGATGGAGAGCCAGGCGGGCTGTGGTGCTGGGGGGCCCCGTGAGCTGGGCTGGGGAGCCCGGTGTTCTGGGCTGTGGTGCTGTGGAGCCGTGTGGACCGGCTCTGCTTGGGAGTGGTTTGAACAGGCTCTGCTGCATAGCCAGGTGGGACGTGGTGCTGGGGGCCCCCGTGTGCTTTGCTGGGGAACCCGGTGTGCTGTTCTGTGCTTCTGGGGAGGGGTGTGAACAGGCTCTGCTGGAGAGCCAGGCGGGCTTTGCTGCGGTGTGCTGGGCTGTGCTGCTGGGCAGCCGTGTAGACGGGCTCTGCAGGGGAGCTGTGTGGACAGGCTCTGCTGGGGAGTGGTTTGAACAGGCTCTGCCGGAGAGCCAGGCGGGCTGTGGTGCTGGGTGCCGCCGTGTGCTGTGCTGGGGAGCCCGGTGAGCTGGGCTGGGGAGCCCGGTGTGCTGGGCTGTGGTGCTGGGGAGCCGTGTGGACAGGCTCTACTGGGGAGCGTTGTGAAAAGGTTCTGATGGAAAGCCAGGCGGGCTGTGGTGCTGGGGGGCCACGTGTGCTGTGCTGGGGAGCCCGGTCAGCTGTGCTGGGGGCCCCCGTTTGCTGTGCTGGGGAGCCCGGTGAGCAGGGCTGGGGAGCCCGGTGTGCTGGGCTGTGGTGCTTGGGAGCAGTGTGGAAAGGCTCTGCTGGGGAGCGGTGTGAACAGGCTCTGATGGAGCGCCAGGTGGGCTGTGGTGCTGGGGGCCCCCTTGTGCTGTGCATAGGAGCCCAGTGAGCTGGGCTGGGGAGCCCGTTGTGCTGGGCTGTGCTGCTGGGGAGCCGTGTGGACAGGCTCTGCTGGGGAGCGGTTTGAAAATGCTCTGCTGGAGAGCCAGGCGGGCTCTGGTGCTGGGTGGGGGCCCATGTGTGCTGGGCTGGGTAGCCCGGTGTGCTGGGCTGTGCTGCTGGGGAGCCATGTGGACAAGCTCTGCTGGGGAGTGGTTTGAACAGGCTATAAATGAGAGCCAGGCGGGCTGTGGTGCTGGGGGCCCCCGTGTGCTGTGCTTGGGAGCCCCTTGTGCTGGGCTGTGGTGCTGGGGAGCCGTGTAGACAGGCTCTGCTGGGGAGCGGTGTGAAGAGGCTCTGAGGGAGAGCCAGGCGGGCTGTGGTGTTGGGGGCCCCCGTGTGCTGTGCTGGGGATCCCGGTGTGCTGGGCTGTGCTGCTGGGGAGCCGTGTGGACAGGCTCTGCTGAGGAGCCAGGCGGGCATTGGTGCTGGGGGGCCCGGTGTGCTTTGCTGGGGAGCCCGGTGTGCTGGGCTGTGGTGCTGGGGAGCCGTGTAGATAGGCTCTGCTGCGGAGCGGTGTGAACAGGCTCTGATGGAGAGCCGTCTGAACAGGCTCTGCTGGAGAACGAGGCGGGCTGTTGTGCTGGGGAGCCGTGTAGACAGGCTCTGCTGCGGAGGGGTGTGAACAGGCCCTGATGGAGAGCCAGGCGGTCTGTGGTGCTGAGGGCCCCCGTGAGCTGTGCTCAGGCGCCCGGTGAGCGGGGCTGGGGGGCCCCGTGTGCTGTGCTGCGGAGCCCGGTGATATCGGTTATGGAGCCCGGTGTGCTGGCCTGTGCTGCTGGGGAGCCGTGTGAAGAGGCTCTGCTGGAGAGCCAGGCGGGCTGTGGTGCCGGGGGCCCTCGTGTGCTGTGCTGGGGAGCCCGGTGAGCTTGGCTGGGGAGCCCGGTGTGCTGGGCTGTGCTGCTGGGTAGCCCTGTAGACAGGCTCTGCTGGGGAGCGGTGTGAACAGGCTCTGATGGAGAGCCAGGTGGGCTGTGGTGCTGGGGGGCCCTGTGTGCTGTGCTGGGGAGACCGGTCAGCTGGGCTGGGGAAGCCAGTGTGCTGGGCTGTGCTGCTGGGGAGCCGTGTGTACCGGCTCTGCTTGGGAGTGGTTTGAACAGGCTTTGCTGGAGAGCCAGGCGGGCCGTGGTGCTGGGGGCCCCTGTGTGCTGTGTTGGGGAACCCGGTGTGGTGGGCTGGGGAGGCCAGTGTGCTGGGCTGTGCTGCTGGGGAGCCGTGTTGACAGGATCTGCTGGGGAGCGGTTTGAACAGGCTCTGATGGAGAGCCAGGCTGGTTGTGCTGCGGTGTGCTGGGCTGTGCTGCTGGGGAGCCGTGTAAAGAGGCTCTGCTGGAGAGCCAGGCGGGCTGTGGTGCTGGGGGCCCCCGTGTGCAGTGCTGGTGATCCCGGTGTGCTGGGCTGTGCTGCTGGGGAGCCGTTTGGACAGGCTCTGCTGGGGAGCCAGGCGGGCATTGGTGCTGGGGGGCCCGGTGTGTTGTGCTGGGGAGCCCGGTGTGCTGGGCTGTGGTGCTGGGGAGCTGTGTAGACAGGCTCTTCTGCGGAGCGGTGTAAACATTCTCTGATGGAGAGCAAGGCGGGCTGTGGGGCTGGGGGCCCCCGTGTGCTGTGCTGGGGTACCCGGTGAGCTGGGCTGGGGATCCTGGTGTGCTGTGCTGTGGTGCTGTTGAGCCGTGTGGACAGGCTCTGCTGGGGAGTGGTTTGAAAAGGCTCTAATGGACAGCCAGGCGGGCTTTGGTGCTGGGGGCCCCCGTGTGCTGTTCTGGGGAGCCCTGTGAGCTGGGCTTAGGAGCCCGGTGTGCTGGGCTGTGGTGCTGGGGAGCCGTGTGGACAGGCTCTGCTGGGGAGTGGTTTCAATAGGCCCTGCTGGGGAGTGGTGTGAACATGCCATGATGGAGAGCCAGGCGGGATGTGGTGCTGGTGGCCCCCGTGTGCTATGCTGGGGAGCCCGGTGAGGTTCGCCGGGGATCCTGGTGTGCTGTGCTGTGGTGCTGTTGAGCCGTTTGGACAGGCTCACTTGGGTAGTGGTTTCAAAAGGATCTGCTGGAGAGCCAGGCGGACTGTGGTGCTGGGGGGCCCCATGTGCCGTGATCGGGAGCCCGGTGAGCAGGGCTGGGGAGCCTGGTGTGCTGGGCTGTTCTGCTGGGGAGCGGTGTAGACAGGCTCTGCTGGGGAGCGGTGTGAAGAGGCTCTGCTCGAGAGCCAGGCGGGCTGTGGTGCTGGGGGGCCCCGTGTGCAGTGCTGGAGAGCCCGGTGAGCTGGGCTGTGGTGCTGGGGAGCCGTGTGGACAGGCTCTGCTGGGGAGCGGTGTGAAATGGCTCTGATGGACAGCCAGGCGGGCTGTGGTTCCGGCGGGCCCCGTGTGCTGTGCTGTTGAGCCAGTTGAGCTGGGCTTCGGAGCCCGGTGTGTTGGGCTGTGGTGCTGGGGAGCCGTGTGGACAGGCTCTGCTTCGGAGTGGTTTGAACAGGGTCTGCTGGATTGCCAGGTGGGCTGTGGTACTGGGGGCTCCCGTGTGCTGTGCTGGGGAGCCCGTTGAGCTTTGTTGAGGAGCCCGGTGTGCTGGGCTAATGTGCTGGGGAGCCGTGTGGACAGGCTCTGCTGGGGAGTGGTTTGAACAGGCTCTGCTGGAGAGCCAGGCGGGCTGTGGTGCTGGGGGGCCCCGTGTGCTGTGCTGGGGAGCCCGGTGGGATGGGCCGGGGAGCCCGGTGTGATGGGCTGTGCTGCTGGGTAGCCGTGTGGACAGGCTCTGCTGGCGAGTGGTTTGAACAGGCTCTGCTTGAGAGCCAGGCGGGATGTTGTCCTGGGGGGCCCCGTGTGCTGTTCTTGGGTGCCTGGTGTGCTGGGCTGTGCTGCTGGGTAGCCGTGTGGACAGGCTCTGCTAGGGGAGCGGTGTGAACAGGCTCTGATGGAGAGCCAGGCGGGCTGTGGTGCTGGGGGCCCCCGTGTGCTCTGCTGGGGAGCCTGTTGAGCTGGGCTGGGAAACCCGGTGTGCTGGGCTGTTCTGCTGGGGAGCCGTGTGGACAGACTCTGCTGGGGTGCCTTGTGGACAGGCTCTGTTGGGGAGCGTTGTGAACAGGCTCTGATGGATAGCCAGGCGGGCTGTGGTGCTGGGGGCCCGCGTGTGCTGTGCTGGGGAGCCCGTTGAGCTGGGCTGGAGAGACCGGTGTGCTTGGCTGTGGTGTTGGGGAGCCGTGTAGACAGGCTCTGCTGGCGAGCCATTCGGGCTGTGGTGCTGGGCGGCCCCGTGTGCTGTGCTGGGGAGCCCGGTGAGCTGGGCTGGGGAGCCCGGTGTACTGGGCTGTGGTGCTGGGGAGCCGTGTATTCAGGCTCTGCTGCGGAGCAATGTGAACAGGCTCTGATGGAGAGCCAGGCGGGCTGTGGTGCTGGGGGGCCCCGTGTGCTGTGCTGGGGAGCCCGTTGAGCTGGGCTTCGGGGAGCCCGGTGTCCTGGGCTGTGCTGCTGGGGAGCCCTGTGTACAGGCTCTGCTGGGGAGTTGTGTGAACAGGCTCTCCTGGAGAGCCAGGCGGGTTGTGGTGCTGGGGGCCCCCGTGTGCTGTGCTGGGGAGTCCGGTGAGGTGGGCTGGGGAGCCCGGTGAGCTGGGCTGTGCTGCTGGGGAGCCGTGTGGACAGGCTCTGCTGGGGAATGGTTTGAACAGGCTCATCTGGAGAGCAAGGCGGGCTGTGGTGCTGGGGGCCCCGGTGTGATGTCCCGGGTAGCCCGGTGAGCTGGGCTGGGGAGCCCTGTGTGCTGTGCTGTGGTGCTGGGGACAGGTTTGAACAGGCTCTGATGGAGAGCCAGGCGGGCTCTGGTGCTGGAGGGCCCCGTGTGTTGTGCTGGGGAGCCTGGTGAGCTGGGCTTGAAAGCCCGGTGTGCTGGGCTGTGGTGCTGGGTTGCCGTGTGGACAGGCTCTGCTGGGGAGCGGTGTGAACAGGCTCTGATGGAGAGTCAGGCGGGCTGTGGTGCTGGGGAGCCGTGTAGACAGGCTCTGATGGAGAGCCAGGCGGGCTGTGGTGATGGGGGGCCCCGTGTGCTGTGCTGGGGAGCCCGTTGAGCTGGGCTTCGGATCCCGGTGTGTTGGGCTGTGGTGCTGGGGAGCCGTGTGGACAGGCTCTGCTGGGGAGTGGTTTGAACAAGCGCTGCTGGATAGCCAGGCGGGCTGTGGTGCTGGGGGCCCGTGTGCTGTGCTGGGGATCTCGTTGAGCTTGGCTGGGACAGCCCGGTGTGCTGGGCTGTGATGCTGGGGAGCCGTGTGGACAGGCTCTGCTGGGGCGTGGTTTGAAAAGGCGCTGCTGGATAGCCAGGCGGGCTGTGGTGCTGGGGGCCCCCGTGTGCTGTGCTGCGGAGCCCGTTGAGCTGGGATGGGGTGCCCGGTGTGCTGGGCTGTGGTGCTGGAGAGCCGTGTGGACAGGCTCTTCTGGGGAGCCGTGTGGACAGGCTCTGCTGGGGAGTGGTTTGAACAGGCTCTCTTGGGTACTGGTTTGAACAGGCTCTGCTGGGGAGCCAGGCGGGCTGTGGTGCTGGGGGGCCCCGTGTGCTGTGCTGGGGAGCCCGGTTAGCTGGGCTGGGGAGCCCGGTATGCTGTGCTGTGCTGCTGGGGAGCCGTGTCTAAAGGCATTGCTGGGGAGTGGTTTGAAAAGGATCTGCTGGACAGCCAGGCGGGCTGTGGTGCTGGGGGGGGGCCATTTGCCGTGCTCGGGAGCCCGGTGAGCTGGGCTGGGGAGCCCGGTGTGCTGGGTTGTGGTGCTGGGGAGCCTTGTGGACAGGCTCTGCTGGGGAGCGGTGTGAACAGGCTCTGATGGAGAGCCAGGCGGGCTGTGGTGCTGGGGGCACCGGTGTGCTGTGATGGGGAGCCCGGTGAGCTGGGCTGGGGAGCCCGGTGTGGAGGGCTGTGGTGCTGGGGCGCCGTGTGGACAGGCTCTGCTGAGGAGCAGGGTGGACAGGCTCTGATGGAGAGCCAGGCGGGCTGTGGTGCTGGGGGGCCCCTTGTTCTGTGCTTAGGAGCCCGTTGAGCTGGCCTCGGGAGCCCGGTGTGCTGGGCTGTGGTGCTGGGGAGCCGTGTGGACAGGCTCTGCTGGGGAGTGGTTTGAACAGGCTCTGCCGGAGAGCCAGGCGGGCTGTGGTGCTGGGTGCCCCTGTGTGCTGTGCTGGGGAGCCCGGTGAGCTGGGCTGGAGAGCCCGGTGTGCTGGACTGTGGTGCTGGGGAGCCGTGTGGACAGGCTCTACTGGGGAGCGTTGTGAAAAAGTTCTGATGGAAAGCCAGGGGGGCTGTGGTGCTGGGGGGCCCCGTGTGCTGTGCTGGGGAGCCCGGTGAGCTGTGCTGGGGGCCCCCGTGTGCTGTGCTGGGGAGCCCGGTGAGCAGGGCTGGGGAGCCCGGTGTGCTGGGCTGTGGTGCTGGGGAGCAGTGTGGAAAGGCTCTGCTGGGGAGCGGTGTGAACAGGCTCTGATGGAGAGCCAAGTGGGCTGTGGTGCCGGGGGCCCCCGTGTGCTGTTCTGGGGAGCCCGGTGAGCTGGGCTGGGGAGCCCGGTGTGCTGGGCTGTGGTGCTGGGGAGCCGTGTAGACAGGCTCTGCTGGTCAGCGGTGTGAACAGGCTCTGCTGGAGAGCCAGGCTGGCTGTTGTGCTGGGGACCCCCGTGTGCTGTGCTGGCGTACCCGGCGTGCTGGGCTGTGCTGCTGGGGAGCCGTGTGGACAGGTTCTGCTGGGGAGCGGGGTGAACTGGCTCTGCTGGAGAACCAAGCGGGCTGTGGTGCTGGGGGCCCCCGTGTGCTGTGCTGGGGAGCCCGGTGAGGTGGGCTTGGGAGCCCGGTGTGCTGGGCTGTGGTCCTGGGCAGCCGTGTGAAAATTCTCTTCTGGAGAGCAACGCGGGCTGTGGTGCTGGGGGCCCCCGTGTGCTGTGCTGGGGAGGCCGGTGAGCTGGGCCGGGGAGCCCGGTGTGCTGGGCTGTGCTGCTTGGGAGCCGTGTTGTAAGGCTCTGCTGGGGAGTGCTTTGAACAGGCTCTGATGGAGAGCCAGGCGGGCTGTGGTGCTGGGGGGCCCCGTGTGCTGTGCTGGGGAGCCCGGTGAGCTGCGCTAAGTAGCCCGTTGTGCTGGGTTTTGGTGCTAGGGAGCCGTGTGGACAGGCTCTGCTGGGGAGCATTGTGGAAAGGCTCCGATGGAGAGCGATTCGGGCTGTGGTGTGGGGGGCCCCGTGTTCTGTGCTGGGGAGCCCGTTGAGCTGGGCTGGGGAGCCCGGTGTGCTGGGCTATGGTGCTGGGTAGCCGTGTGGATAGGCTCTGCTGGGGAGTGGTTTGAACAGGCTCTGCTGGACAGCCAGGAGGGCTGTGGTGCTGGGGGTCCCCGTGTGCTGTGCTGGGGAGCCCGGTGAGCTTGGCTGGGGAGCCCGGTGTGCTGGGCTGTGCTGCTGGGTAGCCCTGTAGACAGGCTCTGCTGGGGAGCGGTGTGAACAGGCTCTGATGGAGAGCCAGGCGGGCTGTGGTGCTGGGGGCCCCCGTGTGCTCTGCTACGGAGCCCGGTGAGCTTGGCTGGGGAGCCAGGTGTACTGGCCTGTGGTGCTGGCCAACCGTGTAGACAGGCCCTGCTGCGGGGCCCCGTGTGCTGTGCTGGGGAGCCCGGTGAGCTGGGCTGGGGAGCCCGGTGTGCTGGGCTGTGGTGCTGGGGAGCCGTGTAGATAGGCTCTGCTGCGGAGCGGTGTGAACAGGCTCTGATGGAGAGCCGTCTGAACAGGCTCTGCTGGAGAACGAGGCGGGCTGTTGTGCTGGGGAGCCGTGTAGACAGGCTCTGCTGCGGAGGGGTGTGAACAGGCCCTGATGGAGAGCCAGGCGGTCTGTGGTGCTGAGGGCCCCCGTGAGCTGTGCTCAGGCGCCCGGTGAGCGGGGCTGGGGGGCCCCGTGTGCTGTGCTGCGGAGCCCGGTGATATCGGTTATGGAGCCCGGTGTGCTGGCCTGTGCTGCTGGGGAGCCGTGTGAAGAGGCTCTGCTGGAGAGCCAGGCGGGCTGTGGTGCCGGGGGCCCTCGTGTGCTGTGCTGGGGAGCCCGGTGAGCTTGGCTGGGGAGCCCGGTGTGCTGGGCTGTGCTGCTGGGTAGCCCTGTAGACAGGCTCTGCTGGGGAGCGGTGTGAACAGGCTCTGATGGAGAGCCAGGCGGGCTGTGGCGCTGGGGAGCCCGGTGAGCTGGGCAGAGGATCCCGGTGTGCTGGGCTGTGCTGCTGGGCAGCCGTGTACACAGGCTCTGCTGGGGAGCGGTGTGAACAGGCACTGATGGAGAGCCAGGCCGGCTGTGGTGCTGGGGGCCCCCGTGTGCTGTGCTGGGAGCCCGGTGAGCTGGGCCGAGGAGCCCGGTGTGCTGGGCTGTGGTGCTGGGGAGTAGTGTGGACAGGCTCTGCTGGGGACTGGTTTGAACAGGCTCTGCTGGAGAGCCAGGCGGGCTGTGGTGCTGGGGGGCCCCGTGTGCTGTGCTGGGGAGCCCTGTGAGCTGGGCTGGGGAGCCCGGAGTGCTGGGCTTTTGTGCTTCGGAGCCGTGTAGACAGGCTCTGCTGCGGACGGGTGTGAACAGGCTCTGATGGAGAGCAGGCGGGCTGTGGTGCTGGGGGCGGCCGTGTGCTGTGCTCAGGAGCCAGTTGAGCTTGGCTGGGAAGCCCGGTGTGCTGGGCTGTGTTGCTGGGGAGCAGTGTAGACAGGCTCTGCTGTGGAGTGGTTTGAACAGGCTCTGATGCAGAGCCAGGCAGGCTGTATTGCTGGGGGGTCCCGTGTGCTGTGCTGGGGAGGCCGGTGTGCTGGGCTGTGGTGCTGGTGAGCCGTGCGGAAAGGCTGTGTGTTGGAGCGGTGTGAACAGGCTCTGATGGAGAGCCAGGCGGGCTGTGGTGCTGGGGGCCCCCGTGTGCTCTGCTACGGAGCCCGGTGAGCTGGGCTGGGGTGCCCGGTGTACTGGACTGTGGTGCTGGCCAACCGTGTAGACAGGCTCTGCTGGGGGTCCCCGTGTTCCATGCTGGGGAGCCCGTTGAGCCTGGGTGGGGAGCCCGGTGTGCTAGGCGGTGCTGCTGGGGAGCCGTGTGGACAGGGTCTGCTGGGAAGCGGTGTGAAAAGGCTCTTATGGAGAGCCAGGCGGGCTGTGGTGCTGGGGGGGCCCGTGTGCTGTGCTGGGGAGCCGTTGAGCTGGGTTGGGGAGGCCGGTGTGCTGGGCTGTGGTGCTGGGGAGCCGTGTAGACAGGCTCTGCTGGGGAGAGGTGTGAACAGGCTCTGCTGGAGAGCCAGGCGGGCTGTGCTGCGGTGTGCTGGGCTGTGCTGCTGGGCAGCCGTGTCGACAGGCTCTGCTGGGGAGCGGTGTGAACAGGCTCTGATGGAGAGCCAGGTGGGCTGTGGTGCTGGGGGGCCCTGTGTGCTGTGCTGGGGAGACCGGTCAGCTGGGCTGGGGAAGCCAGTGTGCTGGGCTGTGCTGCTGGGGAGCCGTGTGTACCGGCTCTGCTTGGGAGTGGTTTGAACAGGCTTTGCTGGAGAGCCAGGCGGGCCGTGGTGCTGGGGGCCCCTGTGTGCTGTGTTGGGGAACCCGGTGTGGTGGGCTGGGGAGGCCAGTGTGCTGGGCTGTGCTGCTGGGGAGCCGTGTTGACAGGATCTGCTGGGGAGCGGTTTGAACAGGCTCTGATGGAGAGCCAGGCTGGTTGTGCTGCGGTGTGCTGGGCTGTGCTGCTGGGGAGCCGTGTAAAGAGGCTCTGCTGGAGAGCCAGGCGGGCTGTGGTGCTGGGGGCCCCCGTGTGCTGGACTGGGGAGCCCGGTGTGCTGGGCTGTGCTGCTGGGGAGCCATGTGGACAAGCTCTGCTGGGGAGTTGTTTCAACAGGCTCTGCTGGAGAGCCAGGCGGGCTGTGGTGCTGAGGGGCTCCGTGTGCGCTGCTGGGGAGCCCGGTGTGCCGGGCTGTGGTGCTGGGGAGCCGTGTAGACGGGCTCTGCTGGGGAGCGGTGTTAACAGGCTCTGATGGAGAGCAAGGCGCACTGTGATGCTTTGGGGCCCCGTGTGCTGTGCTGGAGAGCCAGGTGAGCTTGGCTGGTGAGCCCGGTGAGCTGGGCTGTGGTACTGGGGAGCCGTGTAGACAGGCTCTGTTTCGGAGCGGTGAAAACAGGCTCTGATGGAGAGCCAGGCGGGCTGTGGTGCTGGGGGGCCCCTTGTGCTGTGCCGGGGGGCACGGTGAGCTGCGCTGGGGAGCCCGGTGTGCTTGGCTGAGCTGCTGGGGTGCCGTGTGGACAGGGTCTGCTGGGAAGCGGTGTTAGCAGGTTCTGATGGAGAGCCGGGCGGGCTATGGTGCTGGGGGCCCCCGTGTGCTGTGCTCGTTAGCCCGGTGAGCAGGGCTGTGTAGCCCGGTGTGCTGGGCTGAGCTGCTGGGGTGCCGTGTGTACAGGGTCTGCTGGGACGCGGTGTGAAAAGGCTCTGATGGAGAGCCAGGCATGCTGTGGTGCTGGGGGGCCCCGTGTGGTGTGCTCGGAAGCCCGGTAAGCTGGGCTGCGGAGCCCGGTGTGCAGGGCTGTGGTGCTGGGGAGCCGTGTGGACAGGCTCTTCTGAGGAGCGGTGTGGACAGGCTCTGATGGAGAGCCAGGCGGGCTGTGGTGCTGGGGGGGCCCTTGTTCTCTGCTGAGGAGCCCGTTGAGCTGGCCTTGGGAGCCCGGTGTGCTGGGCTGTTGTGCTGGGGAGCCGAGTGGACAGGCTCTGCTGGGGAGTGGTTTGAACAGGCTCTGCCGGAGAGCCAGGCGGGCTGTGGTGCTGGGTGCCCCCGTGTGCTGTGCTGGGGAGCCCGGTGAGCTGGGTTGGGAGCCCGGTGTGCTGGGCTGTGGTGCTGGGGAGCCGTGTGGACAGGCTCTACTGGGGAGCGTTGTGAAAAGGTTCTGATGGAAAGCCAGGCGGGCTGTGGTGCTGGGGGGCCCCGTGTGCTGTGCAGGGGAGCCCGGTGAGCTGTGCTGGGGGCCCACGTGTGCTGTACTGGGGAGACCGGTGAGCAGGGCTGGGGAGCCCGGTGTGCTGGGCTGTGCTGCTGGGGAGCCGTGTGGACAGGCTTTGCTGAGGAGCGGTTTGAAAATGCTCTGCTGGAGAGCCAGGCGGGCTGTGGTGCTGGGGGCCCCCGTGTGCTGGGCTGGGGAGCCGGGTGTGCTGGGCTGTGCTGCTGGGGAGCCATGTGGACAAGCTCTGCTGGGGAGTTGTTTCAACAGGGTCTGATTGAGAGCCAGGCGGGCTGTGGTGCTGGGGGGCCCCGTGTGCTGTGCTGGGGAGCCCGGTGAGCTGGGCTGTGGTGCTGGGGAGCCGTTTAGACAGGCTCTGCTGGGGAGCGGAGTGAACAGATTCTGCTGGGGAGCGGTGTGAAAAGGCACTGATGGAGAGCCAGGCGGGTTGTGGTGGTGGGGGGCCCCGTGTGCCGTGCTCGGGAGCCCGGTGAACTGGGCTGGGGTGCCTGGTGTGCTGGGCTGTGCTGCTGGGGAGCTGTGTAGACAGGCTCTGCCGGGGAGCGGTCTGAAAAGGCTCTGATGGAGAGCCAGGCGGGCTGTGGCTCTGGGGGGCCCCGTGTTCGGTGCTCGAGATCCCGTTGAGCTCGGCTGGGGAGCCCGGTGTGCTTGGCTGTTGTGCTTGGGAGCGGTGTGGACAGGCTCTGCTGGGGAGTGGTTTGAAAAGTCTCTGCTGGAGAGCCAGGCAGGCTGTGGTGCTGGGGGGCCCTCGTGTGCTGTGCTGGGGAGCCCGGTGAGCTGGGCTGGGGAGCCCGGTGTGCTGGGCTTTTGTGCTGGGGAGCCGTGTAGACAGGCTCTGCTGCGGAGGGGTGTGAACAGGCCCTGATGGAGAGCCAGGCCGGTTGTGGTCCTGGGGGCCCCCGTGAGCTGTGCTCAGGAGCCCGGTCAGCTGTGCTGGGGATCCCTGGGTGCTGGGCTGTGGGGCTGGGGAGCCGTGTGGACAGGCTCTGCTGGGGAGCGGTGTGAACAGGCTCTGATGGAAAGCCAGGCGGGCTGTGGTGTTGGGGGCCCCCGTGTGCTTTGCTGGGGAGCCCGGTGAGCTGGGCTGTGCTGCTGGGGAGCCGTGTAGACATGTTCGGCTGGGGAGCGGTGTGAACAGGCTCTGATGGAGAGCCAGGCAGGCTGTGGTGCTGGGGGCCCCCGTGTGCTGTGCTGGGGAGCCCGGTGAGCTTGGCTGGGGAGCCCGGTCTGCTGGGCTGTGGTGCTGGGGAGTCGTGTAGACAGGCTCTGCTGGGGAGCGTTGTAAACAGGCTCTGCTGGAGAGCCAG
>JAMOIN010001386.1:0-24120 GCA_024666655.1 Dascyllus trimaculatus
ACCGCTCCCCAGCAGAGCTTGTCCACACGGCTCCCCAGCACCACAGCCCAGAACAGGGGGCTCCCCAACCCAGCACACTGGGCTCCCCAGCACAGCACACGGGGGCGCCCAGCACCAACGCCCGCCTGGCTCTCCATCAGAGCCTCTTCACAAGGCTCCCCAGCAGAGCCTGTCCACACGGCTCCCCAGCAGCACAGCCCAGCACACCTGGCTCCACAGCCGATCTCACCGGGCTCCGCAGCACAGCACACGGGGCAACCCAGCACCACAGCCCAGCACACCTGGCTCTACAGCCGATCTCACCGGGCTCCCCAGCATCGCACACGGGGCCCCCCAGCAGAGCCTGTCGACACGGCTCCCAAACAGCAAAGCCCAGCACACAGGGCTCCCCAGCTCAGTTCACTGGGCTCCCGAGCACAGCACACGGGGCCCCCAGCACCACAGCCCGGCTGGCTCTCCATCAGAGCCTCTTCACACCGCTCCCCAGCTGAGCCTGTCTACAAGGCTCCCCAGCAGCACAGCCCAGCACACCGCAGCACAGCCCAGCTGGCTCTCCAGCAGAGCCTGTTCACACCGCTCCCCAGCAGAGCCGGTCCACAGGGCTCCCCAGCAGCACAGAACAGCACACCGTCTTCCCCAGCACAGCACACGGGGGCCCTGCAGCACCACAGCCTGCCTGCCTCTCCAGCAGAGCCTGTTCACACAGCTCCCCAGCAGAGCCAGTATGCACGGCTCCCCAGCAGCACTGCCCAGCACACCAGGCACCCCAGCCAAGCACACCGGGCTCCCCAGTACAGCACACGGGGGCCCCCAGCAAACCACACGGGGCCCAATTGCACCACAGCCCGCCTGGCTCTCCAGCAGAGCCTGTTCAAACCGCTCCCCAGCAGAGCCTGTCTACACGGCTCCCCAGCACCACAGCCCAGCTCAAAGGGCTCTCCAACACAGCACACGGGGCCCCCCAGCACCACACCCCGCCTGGCTCTCCATCAGAGCCTGTTCACAAAGCTCCCCAGAAGAGCCTGTCTACACGGCTCCCCAGCAGCCCCGCACACCGCAGCACAGCCCCCCTGGCACTCCATCAGAGCCTGTTCACACCGCTACCCAGCAGACGCTGTCCACACGGCACCCCAGCAGCTCAGCCCAGCACACCGGGCTCCCCAGCCCAACTCACCGGGCCCCCCAGCACAGCACAAGGGGCCCCCCAGCACCACAGCCCGCCTGGCTCTCCATCAGAGCCTGTTCACACCGCTCCGCAGCAGAGCCTGTCTACACGGCTCCCCAGCACCACAGCCCAGCTCACCGGGCTCCCAAGCCCAGTTCACCTGGCTCTCCAGCACAGCACACGGGGCCCCCCAGCACCACAGCCCGCCTTGCTCTCCATCAGAGCCTGTTCATACAGCTCCCCAGCAGAGCCAGTCTACACGACTCCCCAGCACCACAGCCCATCACACCGGGCTCCCCAGCTCAGCACACGGGGCCCCCCAGCACCACAGCCCGCCTGGCTCTCCAGCAGAGCTTGTCCACACGGCCAACCAGCACCACAGCCCAGCACACCGGGCTCCCCAGCCCTGCTCACCGGGCTCCGTTGCAGAGCACACGGGGGCCCCCAGCACCACAGCCCGCCTGGCTCTCCATCAGAGCCTGTTCACACCGCTCCCCATCAGAGCCTGTCCACACGGCTCCCCAGCACCACTGCCCAGCACACCGGGCTCCCCAGCCAGGCTCAACGGGCTCCCCAGCATGGAACACGGGCACCCCCAGCACCGCAAACAGCCTGGCTCTGCAGCAGAGCCTGTTCAAGCCACTCCCCAGCAGAACCTGTCCACACGGCTCCCCAGCAGCACAGCCCAGTACACCGGGCTCCCCAGCCCAGCTCACCGGGCTCCCCAGCACAGCACACGGGGCTCCCCAGCAGAGCCTGTCTACACGGTTGGCCAGCACCACAGTCCAGTACACCGGGCTCCCCAGCCCAGCTCACCAGGCCCCCCAACACAGCACACGGGGGCCCCAAGCACCACAGCCCGCCTGGCTCTCCATCAGAGCCTGTTCAACCCTCTCCCCAGCAGAGCCTGTCCACACGGCTCCCCAGCACCACAGCCCAGAACACCGGGCTTCCAAGCGCAGCTCAACGGGCTCCCCAGCACAGCACATGGGACAACCCAGCACCACAGCCCGCCTGGCTCTCCATCAGAGCCTGTTCACACCGCTCCCCAGCTGAGGCTGTCTACACGGCTCCCCAGCACAACAGCCCAGCAAACCGGGATCCCCAGCCCAGCTCACCGGGCTCCCCAGCACAGCACACGGGGGCCCCCAGCACCACAGGCAGCCTGGCTCTCCATCAGAGCCTCTTCACACCGCTCCCCAGCAGAGCTCTTCCACACGGCTCCCCAGCACCACAGCCCAGCACACCGGGCTCCCCAGCCCTGCTCACCGGGCTCCTTTGCAGAGCAGACGGGGGCCCCCAGCACCACAGCCCGCCTGGCTCTCCATCAGAGCCTGTTCACACCGCTCCCCAGCAGAGCCTGTCTACACGGCTCCCCAGCAGCACAGCCCAGCACACCGCAACACAGGCCGCCTGGCTCTCCAGCAGAGCCTTTTCACACCGCTCCCCAGCAGACCCGGTCCACACGGCTCCCCAGCAGCACAGAACAGCACACCGGGTTCCCCAGAACAGCACACGGGGGCCCCCAGCACCACGGCCCGCCTGGCTCTCCAGCAGAGCCTGTTCAAACCACTCCCAAGCAGAGCCGTTCCACACGGCTCCCCAGCAGCACAGCCCAGCACACTGGCCTCCCAAGCCCAGCTCACCGGGCTCCCCAGCACAGCACACGGGGCCCCCCAGCACCTCAGCCCACCTGGCTTTCCAGCAGAGCCTCTTCACACCGCTACCCAGCAGAGCCTGTCCACACGGCTCCCCAGCAGCACAGCCCAGCACACCAGGCTCCACAGCCGATCTCACCGGGCTCCGCAGCACAGCACACGGGACCCCCCACCACCACAGCCCGCCTGGCTCTCCATCAGAGCCTGGTCACAGCGCTCCGCACCAGAGCCTGTCTACACGGCTCCCCAGCACCACTGCCCAGCACACCGGGCTCCCCAGCCAGGCTCAACGGGCTCCCAAGCAAGGAACACGGGGTCCCCCAGCACCACAGCCCGCCTGGCTCTCGAGCAGAGCCTATTCAAACCACTACCCAGCAGAGCCTGTCCACACGGCTCCCCAGCACCACAGCCCAGCACACCGGGCTCCCCAGCAAAGCTCAACGAGATCCCCAGCACAGCACACGGGGCCCCCCAGAACCACAGCCCGCCTGGCTCTCCATCAGAGCCTGTTCACTCCGCTCCGCAGCAGAGCCTGTTCAAACCACTCCCCAACAGAGCCTGTACACAAGGCTCCCCAGCACCATAACCCAGCACACCGGGCTCCCCAGCCCAGCTCAACGGGCACCCCAGCACAGCACACGGGGCCCCCCAGCACAGCACACGGGTCGTCCCAGCACAATAGCCCGCCTGGCTCTCCATCACAGCCTGCTTACTCCGCTCCCCAGCAGAGCCTGTCTACACGGCTCCCCAGCAGCACAGCCGAGCACACCGGGCTCCCCAGCCGATCTGACCGGCCTCCGCAGCACAGCACACGGTGGCCCCCAGCACCACATCCCGCCTGGCTCTCCATCATGGCCTGTTCACACCGCTCCCCAGCAGAGCCTTTCCACACGGCTCCCCAGCACCACTGCCCAGCACACCGGGCTCCCCAGCCAGGCTCAACGGGCTCCCAAGCATGGAACACGGGGTCCCCCAGCACCGCAGCCAGCCTGGCTCTGCAGCAGAGCCTGTTCAAACCACTCCCCAGCAGAACCTGTCCACACGGCTCCCCAGCAGCACAGCCCAGTACACCGGGCTCCCCAGCCCAGCTCACCGTGCTCCCCAGCACAGCACACGGGGCTCCCCAGCAGAGCCTGTCTACACGGTTGGCCAGCACCACAGTCCAGTACACCGGGCTCCCCAGCCCAGCTCACCAGGCCCCCCAACACAGCACACGGGGGCCCCCAGCACCACAGCCCGCCTGGCTCTCCAGCATAGCCTGTTCAACCCTCTACCCAGTAGAGCCTGTCCACACGGCTCCCCAGCAGCACAGCCCAGCGAACTGGCCTCCACAGCCCAGTACACGGGGGCCCCCAGCACAGCAGACGGGGGCCTCCAGCAAACCACACGGGGCCCCCCTGCACCACAGCCCGCTAGGCTCTGCAACAGAGCCTGTCCACACGGCTCCCCAGCAGCACAGCCCAGCACACTGGGCTCCCAAGCACAGCACACGGGGGCCACCAGCACAGCACACGGGGGCCCCCAGCACAGCACACAGAGGCCCCCAGCACAGCACACGGGGGCCCCCAGCACCACAGCCCGCGTTGCTCTCCAGTAGAGCCTGTTCAAACCACTCCCCAGCACAGCCTGTCGACAAGCCTCCGCAGCAGCACAGCCTAGAACACCGGGCTCCCCAGCCCAGCTCACCGGGCTACCCAGCACAGCACACGGGGGCCCCCAACACCACAGCCCGCATGGCTTTCCATCAGAGCCTGTTCACACCGCTCCTCAGCAGAGCCTTTCCACACGGCTCCCCAGCAGCACACCCTAGGACACCGGGCTCCCCAGCCCAGATCACCGGGCTCCCCAGCACAGCACACGGGAGGCCCCCAGCACCACAGCCCCCCTGGCTCTCCAGCAGAGCCTGTTCAAACCACTCCCAAGCACAGCCTGTCTACACGGCTCAACAGCAACACAGCCCAGAACACCGGGCTCCCAGGCCCAGCTCACCGGGCTCACCAGCACAGCACATGGGGCCCCCAGCACCACAGCCCGCCTGGCTCTCCATCAGAGACTGTTCACACCGCTCCCCAGCAGAGCCTGTTCACTCCGCTCCCCAGCAGAGCCTGTCTACACGGCTCCCCAGCACCACAGCCCAGCACACCGGGCTCCCAGGCCCAGCTCACCGGGCTCCCCAGCACAGCACACGGGGCCCCCAGCACCACAGCCCGCGTGGCTCTCCAGCAGAGCCTGTTCAAACCACTCCCAAGCAAAGCCGGTCCACACGGCTCCCCAGCAGCACAGCCCAGCACACTGGCCTCCCCAGCCCAGCTCACCGGGCTCCCCAGCACAGCACACGGGGGCCCCCAGAAACACAGCCCGCCTGGCTCTCCATCAGAGCCTGTTCACACCGCTCCCCATCAGAGCCTGTCCACACGGCTCCCCAGCACCACTGCCCAGCACACCGGGCTCCCCAGCCAGGCTCAACGGGCTCCCCAGCATGGAACACGGGCACCCCTAGCACCGCAAACAGCCTGGCTCTGCAGCAGAGCCTGTTTACCGCGCTCCGCAGCAGAGCCAGTTTACACGGCTCCCCAGCCCCACAGCCCAGTACACCGGGCTCCCCAGCCCAGCTCAACGATTTCCCCAGCACAGCACACGGGGCCCCCCATCACAACAGCCCGCCTGGCTGTCCAGAAGAGCCTTTTCAAACCACTCCCCAGCAGAGCCGGTCCACACGGCTCCCCAGTACCACAGTCCAGCACACCGGGCTCCCCAGCCCAGCTAAACGGGTTCCCCAGCACAGCATAGGGGGACGCCCAGCACCACAGCCTGCCTGGCCATCCATCAGAGCCTGTTCACACAGCTCCCCAGCAGAGCCTGTCCACACGGCTCCCCAGCACCACAGGCCAGTACACCGGGCTCCCCAGCCCAGCTCACCGGGCTCCACCGCTCGGCACACGGGGCCCACCAGCACCAGAGCCCGCCTGGCTCTCCATCAGACCCTGTTCAAACCTGTCCCCAGCAGATACTGTACACACGGCTCCCCAGCAGCACAGCCCAGCACACCGGGCTCCCCAGCCCAGCTCACCGGGCTCCCCGGGACATCACACAGGGGCCCCCAGCACCACACCCCGCCTGGCTCTCCAGAAGAGCTTGTTCAAACCATTCCCCAGCAGAGCCTGTCCACACGGCTTCCCAGCAGAACAGCCCGGCTCACCGGGCTACCCAGCCCACCTCACCGGACTCCCCAGCACAGCACACGGGGGCCCCCAGCACCACAGCCCGCCTGGCTCTCCAGCAGAGCCTGTGCACACAACTCCCCAGCAGAGCCTGTCCACAGGGCTCCCCAGCAGCACAGCCCAGCACACCGGGCTCCCCAGCCCAGCTAGCCGGACTCCCCAGCACAGCACACAGGGGCCCCCAGCACTACAGCCCGCCTGGCTCTCCATCAGAGCCTGTTCACACCGCTCCGCAGCAGAGCCTGTCTTCACGGTTCGCAAGCACCACAGCGCAGCACACCGGGCTCCCCAGCCCAGCACACCGGGCCCCCCAGCACCAATGCCCGCCTGGCACCCCAGCAGAGCCTGTCCACTCGGCTCACCAGCAGTACTGCCCAGCTCACCGGGCTTCCCAGCACAGCACACGGGGCCCCCCAGCACAACAGCCCGCCTGGCTCTCCATCAGAGCCTTTTCACAAAGCTCCCCAGCAGAGCCTGTCTACAAGGTTCGCAAGCACCACAGCCCAGCACACCGGGCTCCCGAGCACAGCACACAGGGGCCCCCAGCACCACAGTCAGCCTGGCTTTCCATCAGAGCCTGTTCACACCGCTCCCCAGCAGAGCATGTCTTCACGGTTCGCAAGCACCACAGCGCAGCACACCGGGCTCCCCAGCCCAGCTCACCGGGCTCCCCAGCACAGCACACGGGGGCCCCCAGCAACACAGCGCACCTTGCTCTCCAGCAGAGCCTGTTCAAACCGCTCCCCAGCAGAGCCTGTCCACACGGCTCCCCAGCACCACAGCCCAGCACACCGGGCTCCCCAGCACCACAGCCCAGCACAGCGGGCTCCCCAGCCCTGCTCACCGGGCTCCCCAGCCCAGCTCACCGTGGTCCCCAGCACAGAAAACGGGGGCCCCCAGCACCACAGAGCGCCTTGCTCTCCAGCCGAGCCTGTGCAAACCGCTCCCGAGCAGAACCTGTCCACACGGCTCCCCAGCAGCACAGCACAGCACACCGGGCTCCCCAGCGCAGCTAACCGGGCACCCCAGAAAAGCACACGGGGGCCCCGTGCACCACAGCCCGCCTGGCTCTCCATCAGAGCCTCTTCACACCGCTCCCCAGCAGAGCCTGTCTACACGGCTCCCCAGCACCACAGCCCAGCACACCGGGCTCCCCAGCCCAGCTCACCGGGCTCCCCAGCACAGCACACTGGGCTCCCCAGCACCACAGCCCGCCTGGCTCTCCGGCACAGCCTGTTTATACCGCTCCCCAGCAGAGCCTGTCCACACGGCTCCCCAGCAGCACAGCCCAGCTCACCGGGCTCCCCAGCACAGCACACGGGGGCCCAAAGCACTACAGCCCGCCTGCTCTCCATTAGAGCCTTTTCACACCGCTCCCCAGCATAGCCTGTCAACACGGCTCCCCAGCAGCACAGCCCAGCACACCGGGCTCCCCAGCCCAGCTCACCGGGCTCCCCAGCACAGAACACGGGGCCCCTCAGCACCACAGCCCGCCTGGCTCTCCAGCAGAGCCTATTCACAATGCTCCCCAACAGAGCCTGTCCACACGGCTCCCCATCAGCACAGCCCAGCACACCGGGCTCCCCAGCCCAGCTCACCGGGCTCCCCAGCACAGCACACGGGACCCCTCAGCACCACAGCCCGCCTGGCTGTCCAGCAGAGCCTGTTCCAACCACTCCCCAGCAGAGCCTGTACACACGGCTCCCCAGCAGCACAGCCTTGCACACCGGGCTCCTGAGCCCAGCTCACCGGGCTCCCCAGCACAGCACACGGGGCCCCCCAGCACCACAGCCCGCCCGGCGCTCCATCAGAGCCTGTTCACACCGCTCCCCAGCAGAGCCTTTCCACGCTGCTCCCCAGCACCACGGCCCAGCACACCGGGCTCCCCAGCCCTCCTCACCCGGCTCCCCAGCACAGCACACGGGGGCCCCCAGCACAGCTCACCGGGCTCCCCTGAACCACAGCCCGCCTGGCTCTCCATCAGAGCCTGTTCAACCCTCTCCCCAGCAGAGCCTGTCCACACGGCTCCCCAGCACCACAGCCCAGCACACCGGGCTCCCCAGCACAGCACACGGGGCCCCCCAGCACCACAGCCCGCCTGACTCTCCAGCAGAGCCTGTCCACACGGCTCCCCAGCAGAGCCTGTCCACAGGGCTCCCCAGCCCAGCTCAACGGGCTCGGCAGCACAGCACACGGGGGCCCCCAGCACCACGGCCGGCCTGGCTCTCCATCAGAGCCTGTTCAAACCTTTCCCCAACAGAGACTGTCCGTACGGCTCCCCAGCAGCGCAGCCCTGTACACCGGGCTCCCCAGCCCAGCCAACCGGGCTCCCCAGCACAGCACACGGGGGCCCCAGGCACAACAGCCTGCCTTCCTCTCCAGCAGAGCCGGTTCACACAGCTCCCCAGCAGAGCCAGTATGCACGGCTCCCCAGCAGCACTGCCCAGAACACGAGGCTCCCCAGCCCAGCTCACCAGGCTCTACAGCACAACACACGGGGGCCCCCAGCACCACAGCCCCCCAGGCTCTGCAGCAGAGCCTGTCCACACGGCTCACCAGCAGCACAACCCAGTACACCGGGGTCCCCAGTACAGCACACGGGGGCCCCCAGCAAACAACACGGGGCCCCCCTGCACCACAGCCCGCCTGGCTCTCCAGCAGGGCCTGCTGAAACCGCTCCCCAGCAGAGCCTGTCCACACGGCTCCCCAGCACCACAGCCCAGCACACCGGGCTCCCCAGCCCAGCTCACCGTTCTCAGCAGCACAGCACACGGGGGCCCCCAGCAAACAACACGGGGCCCGCCTGCACCACAGCCCGCCTGGCACTCGAGCAGAGCCTGTCCACACGGCTCCCCAGCAGCACAGCCCAGCACACCGGGCTCCCCAGCAATGCACACGGTGGCCCCCAGAACCACAGCCCGCCTGGATCTCCAGCAGAGCCTGTCCACACGGCTCCCCAGCACCACAGCCCAGCACACTGGGCTCCCCAGCCCAGTTAACCGGTCTCCTCAGCACTGGACACGGGGGCCCCCAGAACCATAGGCCGCCTGGCTCTCCAGCAGAGCCTGTTAACACCGCTCCCCAGCACCACAGCCCAGCACACCGGGCTCCCCAGCACAGCACACGGGGCCCCCCAGCACCACAGCCCGCCTGACTCTCCAGCAGAGCCTGTTCAAACCACTCGCCAGCAGAGCCTGACTAGACGGCTACCCAGCACCACAGCCCAGCTCACTGGGCTCCTCTGCCCAGCTCACCGGGCTCCCCAGCACAGCACACGGGGCCCCCTAGCACCACAGCCCGCCTGGCTCTCGAGCAGAGCCTGTTCAAACCACTCCCGAGCAGAGCCTGTCCACACGGCTCTCCAGCACCACAGCCCAGCACACCGGGCTCCAAAACTCCCAGCTCAACGAGATCCCCAGCACAGCACACGGGGCCCTCCAGCACCACAGCCCGCCTGGCTCTCCATCAGATCCTGTTCAACCCTCTCCCCAGCAGAGCCTGTCCACACGGCTCCCCAGCAGAGCCTGTCCACAGGGCTCCCCAGCACCACAGCCCAGCACACCGGGCTCCCCAGCCCAGGTCATAGGGCTCGTCAGCACAGCACACGGGGGCCCCCAGCACCACGGCCGGCCTGGCTCTCCAGCAGAGCATGTTCAAACCACTCCCAAGCAGAGCCGGTACACACGGCTCCCCAGCAGCACAGCCCAGCACACTGGCCTCCCAAGCCCAACTCACCCGGCTCCCCAGCACAAAACACAGGGGCCCCCCAGCACCACAGCCCGCCGGGCTCTCCAGCAGAGCCTGTTCAAAACACTCCTCAGCAGAGCCTGTCCACACGGCTCCCCAGCAGCACACGGGGGCCCCCAGCACCACGGCCCGCCTGGCTCTCAAGCAGAACCTGTTCAAACCACTCCCCAGCACAGCCTGTCCACACGCCTCCCCAGCAGCACAGCCCAGCACACCGGGCTGCCCAGCCAAGCTCACCGGGCTCCCCAGCAAAGCAAACCGGGGCCCCCAACACCACAGCCCGCCTGGTTCTCCATCAGAGCCTGTTCAAACCTTTCCCCAACAGAGACTGTCCGTACGGCTCCCCAGCAGCGCAGCCCAGCACACCGGGCTCCCCAGCCCAGCTAACCGGGCTCCCCAGCACAGCACACGGGGGCCCCCAGCATAACAGCCTGCCTTCCTCTCCAGAAGAGCCGGTTCACACAGCTCCCCAGCAGAGCCAGTATGCACGGCTCCCCAGCAGCACTGCCCAGAACACGAGGCTCCCCAGCCCAGCTCACCAGGCTCTACAGCACAACACACGGGGGCCCCCAGCACCACAGCCCGCCAGGCTCTGCAGCAGAGCCTGTCCACACGGCTCACCAGCAGCACAGCCCAGCACACCGGGCTCCCCAGTACAGCACACGGGGGCCCCCAGCAAGCAACACGGGGCCCCCCTGCACCACAGCCCGCCTGGCTCTCCAGCAGGGCCTGCTGGAACCGCTCCCCAGCAGAGCCTGTCCACACGGCTCCCCAGCACCACAGCCCGCCTCGCTCTCCAGCAGAGCCTGGTCACACTGCTCCCCAGCAGAGCCTGTCTACACGGCTTCCCAGCAGCACAGCCCAGCACGCCGGGTTCCCCAGCACAGCACACGGGGGCCCCTAGCACCACAGCCCGCCTGGCTCTCCATCAGAGCCTGTTCAAACCACTCCCCATCAGAGCCTGTCCACAGGGCTCCCCATCAGCACAGCCCAGCACACCAGGCTCCCCAGCCCAGCTCACCGGGCTCCCCAGCACAGCACACGGGGGCCCCCAGCACCACAGCCTGGCTGGCTCTCCAGCAGAGCCTGTTCACACAGCTCCCCAGAAGAGCCAGTATGCACGGCTCCCCAGCAGCACTGCCCAGCTCAGCGGGCTCCAGAGCACAGAACACGGGGGCCCCCAGCACCACATCCCGCCAGGCTCTCCAGCAAAGCCTGTCCACTCGGCTCACCAGCAGCACTGCCCAGCTCACCGGGCTCCCCAGCACAGCACACGGGGCCCCCCAGCACAACAGCCCGAATGGCTCCCCAGCAGAGCCTGTCAACACGGCTCCCCAGCTGAACAGCCCAGCACACCGGGCTCCCCAGCCCAGCTCACAGGGCTCCCCAGCACAGCACACGGGACAACCCAGCACCACAGCCCGCCTGTCTCTCCATCAGAGCCTGTTCACACAGCTCCCCAGCTGAGCCATTCTACACGGCTCCACAGCACCACAGCCCAGCAAACCGTGATCCCCAGCCCAGCTCGCCGTGCTCCCCAGCACAGCACACGGGGGCCCCCATCACCACAGCCAGCCTGGCTCTCCATCAGAACCTCTTCACACCGCTCCCCAGCAGAGCCTTTCCACACGGCTCCCCAGCACCACAGCCCAGCACACCGGGCTCCCCAGCCCTGCTCACCGGGCTCCGTTGCAGAGCACACGGGGGCCCCCAGCACCACAGCCCGCCTGGCTCTCCATTAGAGCCTGTCTACACGGCTCCCCAGCAGCACAGCCCAGCACACCGCAGCACAGAACGCCTGGCTCTCCAGCAGAGCCTGTTCACACCCCTCCCCAGCAGACCCGGTCCACACGGCTCCTCAGTAGCAGAGAACAGCACACCGGGTTCCCCAGAACAGCACACGGGGGCCCCCAGCACCACGGCCAGCCTGGCTCTCCAGCAGAGCCTGTTCAAACCACTCCCAAGCAGAACCGGTCCACACGGCTCCCCAGCAGCACAGCCCAGCACACTGGCCTCCCAATCCCAGCTCACCGGGCTCCCCAGCACAGCACACGGGGCCCCCCACCACCTCTGCCGACATGGCTTTCCAGCAGAGCCTCTTCACACCGCTCCCCAGCAGAGCCTGTCCACACGGCTCCCCTGCAGCACAGCCCAGCACACCAGGCTCCCCAGCCCAGCTCACCGGGCTCCGCAGCACAGCACACGGGACCCCCCAGCACCACAGCCCAGCACACCGGGCTTCCCAGCCCAGCTCACCGGACTCCCCAGCACAGCACACGGGCGCCCCCAGCACCACAGCCCGCCAGGCTCTCCAGATGAGCCTGTTCAACCCTCTCCCCAGCAGAGCCTGTCCACACGGCTCCCCAGCAGCACAGCCCAGCGAACTGGCCTCCACAGCCCAGTACACGGGGGCCCCTAGCACAGCACACGGGGGCCTCCAGCAAACCACACGGGGACCCCCTGCACCACAGCCCGCTAGGCTCTGCAGCAGAGCCTGTCCACACGGCTCCCCACCACCACAGCCCAGCACACCGGGAACCGCAGCCCACCTCACCATGCCCCCCAGCACAGCACACGGGGGCCCCCAGCACCACAGCCCGCCTGGCTCCCCAGCAGAGCCTGTTCACACCGCTCCCCAGCAGAGCCTGTTCACACCGCTCCCCAGCAGAGCTTGTCAACACTGCTCCCAAGCACCACAGCCCTGCACACCGGGCTCCCCAGCCCAGCTCACCCGGCTCCCCAGCACAGAACACGGGGCCCCCCAGCACCACAGCACGCCTGGCTCTCCATCAGAGGCTGTTCAAACCACTCCCATGCAGAGCCTGTCCACACGGCTCCCCAGCAGCACAGCCCAGCACACCGGGCTCCCCAGCCCAGCTAACCGGTCTCCTCAGCACTGGACACGGGGGCCCCCAGAACCAAAGGCCGCCTGGCTCCCCAGCAGAGCCTGTCCACAGGGCTCCCCAGCAGCACAGCCCAGCACACCGGGCTCCCCAGCCGATCTCACCAGGCTCCCCAGCAAGGCACACGGGGCCCCCCAGCACCACAGCCCGCCTTGCTCTCCAGCAGAGTCTGTTGAAACCACTCCCCAGCAGAGCCTGTCTACACGGCTCCCCAGCAGCACAGCCCAGCTCACTGGGCTCCCCAGCCCAACTACCCGGGCTCCCCAGAACTTGACACGGGGGCCCCCAGAACCACAGGCCGCCTGGCTCTCCAGCACACCCTGTAAACACCGCTCCACAGTAGAGCCTGTCCACAGGGCTCCCCAGCAGCACAGCCCAGCACACCGGACTCCCCAGCCGATCTCACCGGGCTCCCCAGCAAGGCACACGGGGCCCCCCTGCACCACAGCCCGCCTGGCTCTCCAGCAGAGTCTGTTGAAACCACTCCCCAGAAGAGCCTGTTCACACCGCTCCCCAGCAGAACCTGTCTACACGGCTCCCCAGCAGAACAGTCTAGGACACCGGGCTCCCAAGCCCAGCTCACCGGGCTCCCCAGCACAGCACACGGGGGCCCCCAACACCACAGCCCGCCGGGCTCTCCAGCAGAGCCTGTTCAAATCACTCCCCAACAGAGCCTGTCCACACGGCTCCCTAGAAGAGCATGTCCACACGGCGCCCCAGCAGCATAGCCAGCCCACCGGGCTCCGCAGCCCAGCTCACCTTTCTCCGCAGTACAGCACACGGGGGCCCCCTGCACCAAAGCCCGCCTGGCTCTCCATCAGAGCCCGTTCACACCGCTCCCCAGAAAAGCCTGTCTACACGGCTCCCCAGCACCACAGCCCAGCTCACCGGGCTCCCCAGTACAGCACACGGGGGCCCCCAGAACCACAGGCCGCCTGGCTCTCCAGCACAACCTGTAAACACCGCTCCGCAGAAGAGCTTGTCTCCACGGTTCGCAAGCACCACAGCCCAGCACACCGGGCTCCCATGCCGATCTCACAGGGCTCCCCAGGACAGCACACGGGGGCCCCCAGCACCACAGCCCGCCTGGCTCTCCATCAGAGCCTGTTCACACCGCTCCCCACCAGAGCCTTTCCACGCTGCTCCCCAGCACCACGGCCCAGCACACCGGGCTCCCCAGCCCAGCACACGGGGGCCCCCAGCACAGCTCACCGGGCTCCCCTGAACCACAGCCCGCCTGGCTCTCCATCAGAGCCTGTTCAACCCTCTCCCCAGCAGAGCCAGTATGCACGGCTCCCCAGCAGCACTGCCCAGAACACCAGGCTCCCCAGCGCAGCTCACCAGGCTCTACAGCACAGCACACGGGGGCCCCCAGCACCACAGCCCGCCAGGCTCTGCAGCAGAGCCTGTACACACGGCTCACCAGCAGCACAGCCCAGCACACCGGGCACCACAGTACAGCACACGGGGGCCAGCAGCAAACAACACGGGGCCCCCCTGCACAACAGCCCGCTTGGCTCTCCAGCAGGGCCTGCTCAAACCGCTCCCCAGCAGAGCCTGTCCACACGGCTCCCCAGCACCACAGCCCAGCACACCGGGCTCCCCAGCCCAGCTCACCTTTCTCAGCAGCACAGCACACGGGGGCCCCCAGCACCACAGCCCGCCTGGCTCTCCAGCAGAGCCTGTCCACACGGCTCCCCAGCAGCACAGCCCTGCACACCGGGCTCCCCAGCAATGCACACGGTGGCCCCCAGCACCACAGCCCGCCTGGATCTCCAGCAGAGCCTGTCCACACGGCTCCCCAGCACCACAGCCCAGCACACTGGGCTCCCCAGCCCAGCTAACAGGTCTCCTCAGCACTGGACACGGGGGCCCCCAGAACCATAGGCCGCCTGGCTCTCCAGCAGAGTCTGTTAACACCGCTCCCCAGCAGAGCCTGTCCACAGGGCTCCCCAGCAGCACAGCCCAGCACACCGGGCTCCGCAGCCCATCTCACCAGGCTCCCCAGCAAGGCACACGGGGCCCCCCAGCACCACAGCCCGCCTGGCTCTCCAGCAGAGTCTGAAGAAACCACTCCCCAGCAGAGCCTGTCTACACGGCTCACCAGCAGCACAGCCCAGCTCACCGGGCTCCCCAGCCCAACTAACCGGGCTCCCCAGAACTTGACACGGGGGCCCCCAGAACCAAAGGCCGCCTGGCTCTCCAGCAGAGCCTGTTAACACCGCTCCACAGTAGAGCCTGTCCACACAGCTCAACAGCACCACAGCACAGCACACCAGGATCCCCAGCCCAGCTCACCGGGCACCCCAGCACAGCACACGGGGGCCCCCAGCACCACAGCCCGCCTGTGTCTCCATCAGAGCCTCTTCACACCGCTCGGCAGCAGTGCCTGTCTACACGGCTCCCCAGCACCACAGCCCAGCACACCGGTCTCCCCAGCACAACACACCGGGCCCCCCAGCACCAATGCCCGCCTGGCTCCCCAGCAGAGCCTGTCCACACGGCTCCCCAGCAGCACAGCCCAGCACACCGGGATCCCCAGCACAGCACACGGGGGCCCCCAGCAGCACAGCCCGCCTGGCTCTCCAGCAGAGCCTCTTTACACCGCTCCCCAGCAGAGCCTGTCTACACGGCTCCCCAGCAGCACAGCCCAGCACACCGCAGCACAGCCCGCCTGGCTCTCCATCAGAGCCAGTTCAAACCGCTCCCCAGCAGATCCTGTCAACACGGCTCCCCAGCAGCATAGCCCAGCACACTGGCCTCCCCAGCCCCCCACACCGGGTTCCCCAACACAGCACACAGGGCCCCCCAGCACCACAGCCCACCTGGCTCTCCATCAGAGCCTGTTCACACCGCTCCCCAGCAGAGCCTGTCTACAGGGCTACCCAGCAGCACAGCCCAGCACACCGGGCTCCATAGGCGATATCACCGGGCTCCGCAGCACAGCACACGGGGCACCCCAGCACCAGAGCCCAGCACACCGGGCTCCCCAGCACAGCACACGGGGGCCCCCAGCACAGCACACGGGGACCCCCAACACCACAGCCCGCCTGGCTTTCCATCAGAGCCTGTTCTCACCGCTCCTCAGCAGAGCCGGTCCACACGGCTCCCCAGCAGCACACCCTAGGAAACCGGGCTCCCCAGCCCAGCTCACCGCGCTCCCCAGCACAGCACACGGGGGGCCCCCAGCACCACAGCCCGCCTGGCTGTCCAGCAGAGCCTGTCCACACCGCTCCCCAGAAGAACCTGTCCACACGGCTCGCCAACAGAACAGCCCAGCAAACCGGGCTCCCCAGCCCAGCTCAACGGGCTCCCCAGCATAGCACACGGTGCCCCCCAGCACCACAGCCTTCCTGGCTCTCCATCAGAGCCTGTTCACACCGCTCCCCAGCAGAGCCTGTCTACACTGTTCTCCAGCACCACAGCCCAGCACACCGGGCTCCCCAGCCCATCTCACCGGGCTCCCCAGCACAGCACACGGGGGCCCCCAGCACCACAGCCCGCCTGGCTCTGCATCAGAGCCTGTTCACACCGCTCCCCAGCAGAGCCTGTCTTCACGGTTCCCCAGCACCACAGCCCAGCTCACCGGGCTCCGTTGCAGATCACACGGGGGCCCCCAGCACCACAGCCCGCCTGGCTCTCGATCAGAGCCTGGTCACAGCGCTCCGCAGCAGAGCCTGTCTACACGGCTCCCCAGCACCACAGCCCAGCACACCGGGCTCCCCTGCCCAGCTCACCGGGCTCCCCAGCACTGCACACGGGGCCCCCCTGCACCACAGCCCGCCTGGCTCTCGATCAGAGCCTGGTCACAGCGCTCCGCAGCAGAGCCTGTCTACAAGGCTCCCCAGCAGCACAGCCCAGCAAACCGGTAGACACCGTCTACACGGCTCCAGAGCAGCACAGCCCAGCACACCAGGCTCCACAGCCGATCTCACCGGGCTCCGCAGCACAGCACACGGGGCCATCCAGCACCACAGCCCAGCACACCGGGCTCCCCAGCCCAGCTCACCGGGCTCCCAAACAAAGCACAAGGGGGCCCCCAGCAACTCAGCCCGCCTGGCCCTCCAGCAGAGCCTGTTCACACCGCTCCCCAGCAGAGCCTGTCCACAAGGCTCCCAAGCAGCACAGCCCAGCACACCAGGCTCCCAGGCCCAGCACACCGGGCTCCCCAGCACAGCACACGGGGGCGCCGAGCACCACAGCCCGCCTGGCAATCCAGCAGACCCGTTTCAAAACACTCCCCAGCAGAGCCTGTCCACACGGCTCCCCAGCACCACAGCCCAACACACCGGGCTCCGAAGCCCAGCTCAACGGGCTACCCAGCAGAGCACACGGGGCCCCCCAGCACCACAGCCCGCCTGGCTCTCCATCAGAGCCATTTTACTCCGCTCCCCAGCACCACAGCCCAGCACACCGGGCTCCCAAACCCAGCTCACCGGGCTCCCAAGCACGGCACACGGGGCTCCCCAGCACCACAGCCCGCCTGGCTGTCCAGCAGATCCTTTTCAAACCACTCCGCAGCAATGCCTGTCCACACCTCTCCCCAGCAGTACAGCCCAGCATACCGGGCTCCCCAGCCCAGCTCAATGGGCTCCCCAGCACAGCACACGGGGCCCCCCAGCACCACAGCCCGCCTGGCTCTCCATCAGAGCCTGTTCACACAGCTCCCCAGCAGAGCCTGTCTGCACGGCTCCCCAGCAGCACAGCCAAGCACACCGCAGCACAGCCCGCCTGGCTCTCCAGCAGAGCCCTTTCACACCGCTCCCCAGCAGAGCCTGTCCAAACGGCAACCCAGAAGCACAGCCCAGCACACCGGGCTCCCCAGCCAAGCACACCGGGCTCCCCAGCACAGCACACGGGGCCCCCCAGCACCACAGCCCGAATGGCTCGCCAGCAGAGCCTGTCTACACGGCTCCCCAGCACCACAGCCCAGCACACCGGGCTCCCCAGCCAAGCTCACCGGGCTCCCCAGCACAGCACACGGGGGCCCCCTACACCACAGCCCACCTGGCTCTCCATCAGTGCCTGTTCACACCGCTCCCCATCAGAGCCTGTCTACACGGCTCCCCAGCACCACAGCCCAGCACACCGGGCTCCCCAGCCAAGCTCACTGGGCTGCCCAGCCCAGCACACGGGGCCCCCCAGCACCACAGCCCGCCTGGCTCTCCATCAGAGCCTGTACAACCCTCTCCCCAGCAGAGCCTGTCCACACTGCTCCCCAGCACCACAGCCCAACACACCGGGCTCCCCAGCCCAGCTCAACGGGCTCCCCAGCACAGCACACGCGGGCCCCCAGCACCACGGCCCGCCTGGGTCTCCATCAGAGCCTGTCTACACGGCTCCCCAGCACCACAGCCAAGCACACCAGGCTCCCCAGCCAAGCTCAACGGGCTCCCCAGCACAACACAGGCGGGCCCCCAGAACCACAGCCCAGCACATTGGGCTCCCCAGCCCACCTCACCGGGCTCCCCAACACATCACACGGGGGCCCCCAGCATCACAGCCCGCCTGGCTCTCCATCAGAACTTGTTCAAACAGCTCCGCAGCAGAGCCTGTCTACACGGCACCCCAGCACCACAGCCCAGCTCACCGGGCTCTCCAGCTCTGCACACGGGGCCCCCCAGCACCACAGGCCGCCTGGCTCTCAATCAGAGCCTGTTCAAACCACTCCCCAGCAGAGCCTGTCCACATGGCTCCCCAGCACCACAGCCCAGCAAACCGGGCTCCCCAGCCCTGCTCACCCGGCTCCCCAGCACAGCACACGGGGGCCCCCACCACAGCTCACCGGGCTCCCCTGGACTACAGCCCGCCTGGCTCTCCATCAGAGCATGTTCAACCCTCTCCCCAGCAGAGCATGTCCACACGGCTCCCCAGCACCACAGCCCAGCTCACCGGGCTCCCCAGCACAGCACACGGGGCCCCCCAGCACCACAACCCGCCTGGCTCTCCATCAGAACCTGTTCAACCCTCTCCCCAGAAGAGCCTGTCCACACGGCTCCCCAGCACCACAGCCGAGCACACCGGGCTCCCCTGCCCAACTCAACGGGCTCCCCAGCACAGCACATGGGCCCACCCAGCATAGCACACGGGGCTACCCAGCACAACAACCCGCCTGGCTCTCCATCAGAGCCTGTTCAACCCTCTCCCCAGCAAAGCCTGTCCACACGGCTTCCCAGCACCACAGCCCAGCACATTGGGCTCCGAAGCCCAACTCACTGGGCTCCCGAGTACAGCACACGGGGGCCCCCGGCACCACAGCCCGAATGGCTCTCCATCAGAGCCTGTTCACACCGCTCAACAGCACAGCATGTCTACACGGCTCCCCATCACCACAGCAAAGCACACAGGGATCCCCAGCCCAGCTCACCGGGCTCCTGAGCACAGCTCACGGGGGCCCCCAGAACCACAGCCCGCCTGGCTCTCCATCAGGGCCTGTTCACACCCCTCCGCAGCAGAGCCTGTCTACACGGCTCCCCAGCACAAAAGCCCAGCACACCGGGTTCCCCAGCCCAGCTCACCGGGCTCCCGAGCACAGCACACGGGGCCCCCCAGCAGCACAGCCTGCCTTGCTCTCCAGCAGAGCCTGTTCAAACGACTCCCCAGCAGAGCCTGTCCACACGGCTCCCCAGCACCACAGGCCGCCTGGCTCTCCAGCAGAGCCTGTTCACACCGCTCCCCAGCAGAGCCTGTCTACACGGCTCCCCAGCAACACAGCCCAGCAAACCGGGCTCCTCTGCCAAGCTCACCGTGCTCCCCAGGACAGCACACTGTCCCCCCCAGCACCACAGTCCGCCTGGCTCTCCATCAGAGCCTGTTCAAACCACTCCCCAAAAGAGCCTGTCCACACGGCTCCCCAGCACCACATCCCAGCCCACTGGGCTCGCCAGCCCAGCTCAACGGGCTCCCCAGGCCAGCACACTGTCCCCCCCAGCACCACAGCCCGCCTGGCTCTCCATCAGAGCCTTTTCAAACCACTCCCCAGCAGAGCGAGTCCACATGGCTCCCAAGCACCACAGCCCAGCACACTGGGCTCCCCAGCCCAGCTCACAGGGCTCCCCAGCACAGCACACGGGGCCCCCCAGCACCATAGCCCGCCTGGCTCTCCAACAAAGCCTGTTCACACCCCTCCACAGCAGAGCCTGTCCACACGGCTCCCCAGCAGAGCCTGTCCACACGGCTCCCCAGCCCCACAGCCAATCTCACCGGGCTCCCCACCGCCACAGCCCAGCACACCGGGCTCCACATCCCAGCTCAACGGGCTCCCCAGCACAACACACGGTGCCCCCCTGCACCACAGCCCGCCTGGCTCTCCATCAGAGCCTGTCTACACGTCTCCCCAGCACCACAGCCCAGCACACCGGGCTCCACATCGCAGCTAAACGAGCTCCGCAGCACAGCACACGGGGGCCCCCAGCACCACAGCCCGCCTGGCTCTCCATCAGAGCCTCTTCACAGCGCTCCTCAGCAGAGCCTGTCTACACGGCTCCCGAGCACCACAGCCCAGCACACCGGGCTCCCCAGCCCAGCTCACCGGGCTCCCCAGCACAGCACACGGGGCCCCCCAGCATCACAGCCCGAATGGCTCCCCAGCAGAACCTGTCTACACGGCTCCCCAGCAGAGCCTGTCTGCATGGCTCCCCAGCAGCACAGCCCAGCACACCGCAGCAAAGCCCGCCTGGCTCTCCATCAGAGCCTGTTCAAACCGCTCCCCAGCAGATCCTTTCCACACGGCTCCCCAGCAGCACAGCCCGCCTGGCTCTCCAGCAGAGCCTGTTCAAACCACTCCCAAGCAGAGCCGGTCCACACGGCTGCCCAGCAGCACAGCCCAGCACACTGGCCTCCCGAGACCAGCTCACCGGGCTTCCCAGCACAGCACACGGGGCCCCCCAGCACCACAGTCAACCTGGCTCTCCATCAGAGCCTCTTCACCCCGCTCCTCAGCAGAGCCTGTCTACACGGCTCCCCAGCAGCACAGCCCAGCACACCGGGCTCCCCAGCCAAGCTCACCGGGCTTCCCAGCACAGCACACGGGGCCCCCCAGCACCACAGCCCACCTGGCTCTCCATCAGAGCCTCTTCAAAACATTCCCCAGCAGAGCCTGTCCACACGGCTCCCCAGCAGAACAGCCGAGCACACCGGGCTCCCCAGCCCAGATCACCGGGCTCCCCATCACAGCACACGGGGGGCCCCAAGCACCACAGCCCGCCTGGCTCTCCATCAGAGCCTTTTCACACCGCTTCCCAGCAGACCCTGTACACACGGCACCCCAGCAGCTCAGCCCAGCTCACCGGGCTACCGAGCACAGCACACGGGGGCCCCCAGCACCACAGCCCGCCCGGCTCTCCATCAGAGCCTGTTAACACCGCTTCCCAGCAGACCCTGTCTACACGGCACCCCTGCAGCTCAGACAAGCACACCGGGCTCCCCAGCGCAACTCACCGGGCCCCCCAGCACAGCACAAGGGGCCCCCCAGCACCACAGCCCACCTGGCTCTCCATCAGAGCCTGTCTACACGGCTCCCCAGCACCACTGCCCTGCTCACCGGGCTCCCCAGCCCAGCTCACCTTGCTCTCCAGCACAGAACACGGGGCCCCAAAGCATCACAGTCCGCCTTGCTCTCCATCATAGCCTGTTAACACCGCTCCCCAGCAGAGCCCGTCTACACGGCTCCCCAGCACCACAGCCCAGCACACTGGGCTCCCCAGCCCAACTCAACGGGGCGCCTAGCACAGCACATGGGGGCCCCCAGCTCCACAGCCCGCTTGGCTCTCCATCAGAGCCTGTTCACACCGCTCCCCAGCAGAGCCCGTCTACACGGCTCCACAGCACCACAGCCCAGCACACCGGGCTCCCCAGCAGCGCACACGGGTACCCCCAGCACCACAGCCCGCGTTGCTCTCCAGCAGAGAATGTTCACACGGCTGCCCAGGACCACAGCCCAGCACACCGGGCTCCCCAGCCCAGCTCACCGGGCTCCCCAACACAGCACACGGGGCTCCCCAGCAGAGCCTGTCTACACGGTTTTGCCAGCACCACAGTCCAGTACACCGGGCTCCACTGCCCAGCTCACCAGGCCCCCCAACACAGCACACGGGGGCCCCAAGCACCACAGCCCGCCTGGCTCTCCATCAGAGCCTGTTCAACCCTCTCCCCAGCAGAGCCTGTCCACACGGCTCCCCAGCACCACAGCCGAGCACACCGGGCTCCCCAGCCCAACTCAACGGGCTCCCCAGCACAGCACACGGGCCCCCCCTGCACAGCAAACGGGGCTTCCCAGCACAAAAGTCCGCCTGGCTCTCCATCAGAGCCTGTTCACTCCGCTCCCCAGAAGAGCCTGTTCAAACCACTCGCCAGCAGAGCCTGTCCACACGGCTCCCCGGCAGAGCCTGTCCACACGGCACCCCAGCACCACAGCCCAGCACACCGGGCTCCACATCCCAGCTCAACGGGCTACACAGCACAGCACACGGGGCCCCCCAGCACCACAGCCCGAATGGGTCCCCAGCAGAGCCTATCTACACGGCTCCCTAGCACCACAGCCCAGCACACGGGGCTCCCCAGCACAGCACACGGGGGCCCCCAGCACATCACACGGGGCTTCCAAGCTCAGCTCAACCTGCTCCCCAGCACAGCATACGGGTCTTCCCAGCACCACAGCCCACCTGGCTCTCCATCAGAGCCTGTTCACTCCGCTCCCCAGCCGAGCCTGTCCACACGGCTCCCCAGCACCACAGCCCAGCACACCGGGCTCCCCAGCACAGCACACGGGGCCCCCCAGCACAGCACACGGGGTGTCCCAGCACCACAGCCCTCCTGTCTCTCCATCAGAGCCTTTTCACACCGCTTCCCAGCAGACCCTGTACATACGGCACCCCAGCAGCTCAGCCCAGCACACCGGGCTCCCCAGCCCAGCTCACCGGGCTACCGAGCACAGCACACGGGGCCGCCCAGCACCACAGCCCGAATGGCTCCCCAGCAGAGCCTGTCTACACGGCTCCCCAGCACCACAGCCCAGAACACCGGTCTCCCCAGCCCAGCTCAACGGGCTCCCCAGCACAGCACACGAGGGCCCCCAGCACCACAGCCCGCCTGGCTATCCATCAGAGCCTGTTCACAACGCTCCCCAGCACAGCCTTTCCAAAAGGCACCCCAGCAGAGCCTGTCCACACGGCTCCCCAGCACATCAGCCCAGCACACCGGGCTCCTCAAAAAAGCTCACCGGGCTCCCCAGCACAGCACACGGGAGCCCCCAGTACCACAGCCCGCCTGGCAATCCAGCAGACCCTGTTCAAACCACTCCCCAGCAAAGCCTGTCCACACGGCTCCCCAGCACCACAGCCCAACACACCGGGCTCCGAAGCCCAGCTCAACGGGCTCAACAGCACAGCACACGGGGCCCCCCGGAAGCACAGCCCGCCTGGCTCTCCATCAGAGCCATTTCACACCGCTCCCCAGCAGAGACTGTCCACATGGCTCCCCAGCACCACAGCACAGCTCACCGGGCTCTCCAGCACTTCACACGGGGCCCCCCAGCACCACAGCCCGCCTGGCTCTCGAGCAGAGCCTCTTCACACCGCTCCCCAGCAGAGCCTGTCTACACGGCTCCCCAGCAGCACAGCCCAGCACACCGGGCTCCCCAGCCCAGCTCACCGGGCTCCCCACCACAGCAACCGGGGCCCCCCAGCACCACAGCCCGCCTGTCTCTCCATCAGAGCCTCTTCAAACCACTCCCCAGCAGCGCCTGTCCTCACGGCTCCCCAGCACCACAGCCCAGCACACCGGGCTCCCCAGCAAAGCACACGGGGGCCCCCAGCACAACAGCCCTCCTTGCTCTACATCAGAGCCTGTTCAAACCGCTCCCCAGCCGAGCCTATCCACACGGCTCCCCAGCACCACAGCCCAGCACACCGGGCTCCCCAGCACAGCTCAACGGGCTCCCCAGCACAGCACACGGGACAACCCAGCACCACAGCCCGCCTTGCTCTCCATCAGAGCATGTTCACACCGCTCCCCAGCTGAGCCTGTCTACACGGCTCCCCAGCAACACAGCCCAGCACACCGGGATCCCCAGCCCAGCTCACCGGGCTCCCCAGCACAGCACACGGGGGCCCCCAGCACCACAGCCAGCCTGGCTCTCCATCAGAGCCTCTTCACACCGCTCCCCAGACGAGCCTTTTCCACACGACTCCCCAGCACCAAAGCCCAGCACACCGGGTTCCCCAGCCCTGCTCACCGGGCTCCGCAGCGGAGTACACGGGGGCCCCCAGCACCACAGCCCGCCTGGCTCTCTATCAGAGCCTGTTCACACGGCTCCCCAGCAGCACAGCCCAGCACAACGCAGCACAGCCCGCCTGGCTCTCCAGCAGAGCCTGTTCACACCGCTCCCCAGCAGACCCGGTCAACACGGCTCCCCAGCAGCACAGAAA
>JAMOIN010000514.1:0-24094 GCA_024666655.1 Dascyllus trimaculatus
AAATAACATGTGGAGTTTAGGTGATGATACATGACAGATTGTACACAGATTGTAACAGTCAGACACTGAGTTCAGTTCAGCTCTGAGTTCAGAACAACACAAATCTGACGGTGTGTTTTAAACTGAACGTTCATTTACAAACAGGATCAGCTCTGAACATCTTCAAACTCAGCTGCATCGTTTAAACCTTCACGTTCTGACGTCCTGACGTCTCCTCCCAGCGCTTCTCCTGATAGTTCTGTGGTCTCCATGGTGACCAAAAATACAGATTTGAGCTTTTTACGAAAAATGGTGCCGTTGCCATCTTGTTTTTTTATAGTTAATTTTGACTAATTAATGTCCCAAAACTAAAATAATAGTTTTAGTAAATCACTGCAGCATCATTAACGACTTATTTTACAGTAAAAATTAACAGTGCTACACCAAGAAAACATCTTTTTCAGCCAAACTATGTTTTTCAAACAGACCATTTAAATCTGTGACAAGGAGCCGCCGTCCAGCCCTCTGAGTTAAGGGTTTACCATGTAGGGCTCCGTCCCTCAGCAGCGGTCATGAGTTCGAGTCCGACTCCAGACTATTTGCTGCATGTCTCTCTCCTGTCTGTCTACCCCCGATTAAACTCTCTCTATCCAATAAAGGAACTCCCCCCAAAATAACACACTTTAAAAGATCTGTTACATGACAAACTTCGGTTTTTGTACTGAAAAAAGGTCAGTTCATGAACTAAGTACAGAAAATAGTTAAACGTTCCTACCTCCATGATGACTGTCTGGACTGGTGCTGCTTCTCTCCGACTGCTGCTGTCTCTGTGAGGTCTTCTTCTTCTTCTTCTTCTTCTTCTTCTTCTTCTTCTTCTGTTATCTGAGTTTGTTTGTCAAAAGGTTTGGGATGCTTTCGAGCTATCTGCTGTCCAGCTATCGGGTCGATTGCAAAAAGGTCACTGAGACGTCCAAGTGCAAAAGATGGCGACTGAAGGTCTGTGAGGCTTTTATAGGCGCGTCACCTGCTGTTGCCATGGCAGCCAATTGAAACACGCACGCGCCTGTCCGTGGAAGATGTTGCTGTGCAGCTAAATGGATGATCCATGTCGTCACATTCTCTTTTTTCATGTATGTGGAGGAGTTTCCATCAGCTCTGTCAGATGTGTGTGGAGCCTCAAAGTTATCTGGAACAAACTGTATGTGAACTTTTTATTATCAGATGTAGAATCTGGGAACAAACTCATCATTAAAATAGATAGATAGATAGATAGATAGATAGATAGATAGATAGATAGATAGATAGATAGATAGATAGAAGATAGATAGATAGATAGATAGATAGATAGATAGATAGATAGATAGATAGATAGATAGATAGATAGATAGATAGATAGATAGATAGATAGATAGATAGATAGAAACTGTATTAATCTCTTGGGAGGGTTCCCTAATATAAGGAAATTGTGGTTCCAGCAGTGGTGCAGCACCGACAGTATATCAACAGTAGACCAAACACATAGATAAAAAATAATACATTAACAAAAACTATTACTAAAAAACATATTGCACACCAGGAAGACAAATTGCACATGTATTGTAAATTGCACAGTCCTAGTGTTAATGCTCAGTGCTCATCCTCACAGTGGTACAGTTTGATGGCTCTGGGGACAAAGGAGTCTCTGAGTCGTTGGTTTTGCTTCTGGGGAGAAGCAGCCTCTCACTGATCAGGCTTCTCTGCGCGTTGATGACAGTGTGCAGAGGGTGACTGGCATCATCCATGACGGCCAATAGTTTGTTCAAACCATGAAGTAAGTGGTCATTAAAAAGAGAAGAAGCTAATCAGTGTAGTTTGTTTGAACATAATTTCATTAAAAATCATCTTAACTCAACAAAACTGAGGCAAACTTTTGTGTTATTTATTTATGTATTTATCCATCCATTTTCTATACACCGCAGGACGTCAGTCACACAGTAGAGTTACAGGGGCACTGGAGTCTATCCCAGACAACTCGGGCGAAGGCAGGGGACACCCTGGACAGGTCGCCAGTCTATTGCAGGGTATTTATGTATTTATTTTGTGCCAAACATAATATTTTAGAGTTGAGTTAACCTGTTATTTTTTTTATTAAAGTGACAATGTCCCATGTTGTCCACTGAACTGAATTGTTACTAGAGCTTCTTTATCTTTGATGTCTATATTTAACTGCTGAATTTGTCACCACTGATCCACATTCATCTCCTGATTTAAACATTATGCTGTGATCTGTTCTAAAGCCCTGGTCACTTGGGGAGTAAAATACACTTACACTAAAGACAAAGTTCAAGGTAAAACAGAATAGCTTTGCTTGCAATGACTTAAGATGATTTCCATTGAAGGAAACCTTACTGGCCTTTATGAAGTGCCACTTTGTTTAAATGTGGGTCTGTCTTCTTTTGGACCATCATGCTCATCTTTTTATTAGAAGCATTATAACAATATTGTGGTATCCTGACATTTATTGGTATTTGCTAATTATCCCTATTTACCTGCTTAGTTACTTGTTATAGATTAATGTGATGAGCTAGTCTCGAGGGTCCACTAGGTGGCGATCATGAGACACTGTGAAGGGTGCATGCAAGGAGAAACAGAGGAAGTGTGGAGAAGTCTGCCTTATGCTCCTGTTGTGACCCAGTCGTGCCTGAGTGTAACATGCTGTATTAAAGCTCTCAGTAAAAGTTGAGTTCAACTGAGATGTTGTGGACATTCGGTTCATCTCGCGATACAACATCTTTTGGCGACGAGGATAAAGAGTACTGGACATTAAACGGCGGAGTGACGAGTCGGGTTAGCGTATGCTAATGCTAACGCCGTGCCGCGGCTAAACAGCAAGGAGGGAGACGTGGTTTTTCTCGGCTGGGTAAGGAGGAGAGAGGACATAAAGAGAGAAATGGCGACAATTGGCACGCTGTCAGCGTTTGATCAAAAGAATCAAACCTGGGAGGAGTACTGTGAAATAATGGAACAGTTTTTTTGCGGCCAATAACATTGACGATGGAGATAAACAGAGAGCTATACTCATAAGTGTCGTCGGAGCATCGACATACAGTTTGATGCGGAACCTTCTCAGCCCAGACAAGCCGAAGGACAAGACATACACTGAACTGGTACGTCTGTTAAAGAACCACTTTGATCCAAAGCCAAGCGAAATCGTACAAAGGTACAAGTTTGATTCCCGTAGTCGCAGATCAAATGAATCAATGATGGAATATGTAGCAGAGTTGCGCCGCCTGGCGCAGGACTGTAACTATGGCGACACCTTGCAGCAGATGTTAAGAGACAGGATCGTTTGTGGGATTAACGACGACCGGATTCAAAGAAGACTTCTGGCAGAAACGGACTTGACATTTAGTAAAGCTTTGGCAATTGCTGTGGCAGCAGAGACTGCAACCAAAAACGCCCAGGATTTACAAAATCCCAGTGCTGCCGTTAAGTGCTTTAGCGTAAACAAGGGCTCACATGAGGGTGGTGCGGTCAAGGGAGCTGCGCTGGAGTGTTACCGCTGCAAAGGACAACACTTGGCACTTGCATGTAAATTTAAACAAGAAAAATGTCGTGCCTGTGGAAAAGTAGGCCACATTGCCAGACCCTGCCGCAACAAGAACGCACAGAAGAAATCCACAAAAAAATCAGCTGAGGCTAAGACAGAGAAGGGGCGGAGTTCAAACTACTGTTCACACAAAGTGCAGGAGAAACAAGAGGACAGTAACACTGATAGTTCAGAAGATGGCACATTCACGCTGAAGTGCATGGAGTTCAAACTGGGTCGCATGAGTGAGGTGCACCTGAGAAAAGTTGACCCATATACAGTGAGTATGAGGCTGAACGGGAAACATGTTATTTTTGAAATAGACACTGGATGCAGTCTCACAGTAATGAATGAGAAAACATTTCACACAATGTTTCAAGGTGCTAAAACTCCCCACATTAGGCCAGTCCAGATTAAGTTGGAGACGTACACGGGGCACCCGGTGAAAGTGAGAGGAGCTGCTTATGTCAGAGTGAAGTACAGGCAGCGAAGTGTTAAATTGCCTATCATAGTGGTTAAAGGGGATGGCCCGTCCTTACTAGGGCGAGGCTGGCTGGAGGACATACGGCTGAACTGGAAGGAAATTAAAGAAAGACACAGAGCTCGTCGAGTGCAGCACATCCATACAGGGAACAAGCCAGTGCAACAAACCAAAGAAAAAGCTCTGCAGCAGGTGCTAAGCGAGCACGAGGAAGTGTTCAAAGAAGAACTTGGCACACTGAAAGGCACCAAAGCCACCATCCACGTGAAAGACAATGCTGTTCCACGATTCTTCCGACCTCGTTCCATTCCTTATGCCATGAAAGCTAAAGTGGATGAGGAAATTGACAGGTTGCTGAAGGAAGGAATAATCACACCAGTGAAATACTCAGAATGGGCTGCTCCAGTGGTGCCGATCTTGAAACCGGTAGGAACTGTGCGACTCTGTGGAGATTATAAGCTCACAGTGAACACTGTTTCCTCTTTAGAACAATATCCAATACCCCGAGTTGATGACTTGTTTGCAGCACTAGCTGAAGGAGAACAGTTTTCCAAGTTGGACATGAGCCATGCATATCAGCAAATACTGATGGATGATGACTCAAAAAAATACCTGACGGTGAACACACATCGAGGACTGTTCACATACAACAGACTGCCGTTTGGAGTGGCTTCTGCACCCGCCATATTCCAAAGGACCATGGAGGGTCTGTTGAAAGGAATTCCACTAGTAGCAGTGTACCTAGATGACATTTTGGTGAGTGGAGTGGATGCGGCTGACCATTTAAAAAACCTTGACGCAGTACTAACAAGGCTGGAAGAGGCGGGGCTGCGCTTAAGGTGAAATAAGTGCACCTTTCTACAGGATGAAGTGGAGTACTTGGGGCACAGGGTGGATGCACAGGGACTTCACCCAGTGGAAAAAAAAGTGAAAGCCATCCAGGAAGCACCCGCTCCCACAAATGTCACAGAACTCAAGTCATATCTGGGTTTGCTGAATTACTATAACAAATTTCTTCCCAACCTGGCAACCCTGCTAGCCCCACTGCATGAACTGTTGAGACAAGAGGTGCGTTGGAAGTGGAAAAAAGAGCAAGAGGAAGCTTTTCAAAAGTTTAAGGTCTTGTTGAACACATCAGATGTGTTAATTCACTACTCACCTGACCGAGAATTGATCCTGTCATGTGATGCTTCGCCTTATGGAGTAGGCGCGGTGTTATCACATCGAATGGATGATGGGAGTGAGAGGCCCTTGGGATTCATGTCTCGCACGCTACAGCCTGCTGAAAAAAGATACTCTCAACTTGACAAGGAAGGCTTGGCAGTCATGTTTGGTGTGGAAAAGTTTCACAAGTACCTGTATGGCCGTGCCTTCACCATTTACACGGATCACAAACCTCTGATCTATCTCTTCAATGAAAAAAAACCCATCCCACAAATGGGTTCTCCGAGAGTGCAAAGATGGGCTGTGCGTCTCAGTGCTTACGAGTACAACATAGTCTACAAACCAGGAAAACATCATGCCAATGCAGATGCATTGAGCAGACTGCCAGTGACTGAGAAAATAGGGAAGGGGGAGAAAGCAGAACAGGTCCTGATGATGGATCTACTGGATGAGACACTGGTGGACACAAACCATATCAAAAGCTGGACAGCTAAGGATGCAATACTGTCCCAAGTCCATGCGTACGTCCTTACGGGATGGCCAGCTGAGACTGACGTCTGCTTCAAACCTTACCATCAGCGGAGAATGGAGCTGAGTGTGAGGGATGGTTGTGTGCTCTGGGGAGCCAGAGTTATCATACCAAAAAAAGGCAGAGACAGAATGTTGAAACTGCTGCATCAAACACATACTGGCATAACGAAGATGAAAGGTCTGGCTAGATCTTATCTGTGGTGGCCAGGTATGGACCAGGATGTGGAAAGAGCAGTGCAGTCCTGTGAGGAATGTCAGGCTCACCAAAAAGCACCAGTAACTGCACCATTACATCCGTGGGAGTGGCCAGAGTCACCCTGGTCAAGGATTCATGTGGACTATGCAGGGCCCTTCCTAGGAGAAATGTTCCTTGTGATAGTGGATGCTCACTCAAAGTGGATGGACATCTACCCAATGAAGACATCCACATCACAGGCTACCATCGAGAAGCTACGTCAAAGTTTCAGTGTTTTTGGCCTGCCAAAAATGCTGGTGTCAGACAATGGCACCTGTTTCACGAGTGCAGAGTTTGAGTCATTCATGAAACAAAATGGCATTCGTCATGTGAGATCAGCACCGTTCCACCCGTCCTCTAATGGGCTGGCGGAGAGGGCAGTCCAAACTTTCAAAGAAGGGTTAGAAGATGAAAAAGATGAAAGGAGAGACTGTGCAAACCAAACTGTCCAGGTTCCTGTTTAGTTATCGAATCACACCTCATGCCACAACAGGCTTGTCACCTGCAGAGTTGATGATGTCACGGAGGCTTCGATCTGCTTTGGACTTAGTTCTGCCTGATGTGAGCATGAAAGTGCAGCAAAAACAACTGAAGCAGAAACAAGCTCATGACAAAAACAGGAAACTGAGGAGTTTTGCCCCAGGGGACAATGTTCTAGTCAGAAACTACTCATATGGACCTAAATGGATTCCGGCGGTCATTCAGAAGTCTTTGGGTCCTGTGTCATACACTGTCAGCCTTGGGAGTGGTCAAACCATGAAGAGACATGTGGATCAAGTGAGAGCTGGACTTACAGCGGCAGCACCAAATTTGGAGCTTAACAAGGACTTACAGATGTTTCCCAACAGTGATCCAATGGCAGTGGGTCCCTCGCCTGCAGATTTGAGTCAGGGAGGTGAATCTACTTCAAGTGAGCACCCAGAGCAACAGCCTGCTCCTGTGGCCGAGGTTCGCCCAGAATCACCAGATGCACCGGTGGTGCGTCGCTCAACCAGGGACAGGCGCTTGCCTGTTCACCTCAGAGACTTTGTTAGTTAGAGTGAGATCTTTTCCAGGAATAGAGCAACAATGCGCTCTGATCTCACTGGGAGGATGTACCTCTCAAGTTAGGTTCTGAAAAACTGAAAAAAAAGAAAAAAAAAGAGATGAAGAGTTTCAGTTGAAGTTATTGTGATATGGATGACTGTTGTTTTGTATTACTGAGGGTGAGTATTCTTTGTTTATCAATGACTAGTTTTTGACTTAAAGGTGGGGGAGATGTGGTATCCTGACATTTATTGGTATTTGCTAATTATCCCTATTTACCTGCTTAGTTACTTGTTATAGATTAATGTGATGAGCTAGTCTCGAGGGTCCACTAGGTGGCGATCATGAGACACTGTGAAGGGTGCATGCAAGGAGGAACAGAGGAAGTGTGGAGAAGTTTGCCTTATGCTCCTGTTGTGACCCAGTCGTGCCTGAGTGTAACATGCTGTATTAAAGCTCTCAGTAAAAGTTGAGTTCAACTGAGATGTTGTGGACATTCGGTTCATCTCGCGATACAACAAATATAATTATAACACACACCAATCAGGCATAACATGATGACCACCTGCCTAATATTGTGTTGGTCCCCCTTATGTGGTCCAAAATGCTCTGAACCATTGGACATGGACCAGAGGACCTCTCATGGTGTCCTACACAATAAAAAAATGGAGTGTCAGTATTTCAGAGTCAACCTATTTTATCTCTTGTCTTGTGTCTGTGTTATACTGTGAGCTTTGTTTGCATAAACAATAAGGAGTGGTGTGTATTATTTAATATGAGGATATGGATTGCAAATGCTTATGAACTGAAGGCCAAGAATAAACAGAAAAGTGGTGAATGAAACCAAAAAACTTCCAAACAATGAAATAAAATCCCCACAGTGCTGTCTCCACTTTTTAAATCTATATTTTTTTTAACTTATTCAAAATTATATGAAATCCCTGAAACTATGAAATCTCTGTGAAAGTATTTTAAATTATTAAACCCACCCAATGAATTTTTAACTCAAAAACCCATGGACGGAATTGGATGAAATTTTCAGGAAATGTGTGAAATGGGACGAAGAAGAAAAGATGACATTTTGGGACTGATCTGGATCACCGTGTCGATGCAGGAATGTTTTTTTTTTTTAATCTAAATGTAACCGGGTGGACAATTACATGCCGTTTACTCTAAGAGCCACCAGAGGGCACTCTTGTTTTTGGAGTAACCCCCTGTGACCACATGACATTTTGTTGATTTAATTAGATGTGTTTGTACATGGAAATTAAAATTAAAATACACCCGTGGAAAACTTATTTCTCTACTTCATGTTGGTTTTGGCTCCGTGACCCGTCTGACTTCTGATGAGGAAGGATCTGGTATCTAAAGCTCCAGTGTTAGCTCACTGTTAGCAGACCTTGCTGTGTGCCGTGGCCTGATGCATCAGGCCCCCACAGTCCAAACGTTGCTTGGCTCACATTGTTCACTATTTCACAGTGGACTTTTCACCAGCTTGGGGTTTATTTCACCCTTTGGAGGGACCTAAAGCTCTAAATTGCTAGCGTCCGGCTGCTTTTCAGGACGTTTTTGGGAGGTTTGAAGGTTTTCTGTTCCTTTAGCTTTGCTTTTTGGTTTCCTTACGTTTCCTTAAGGTGGAGGGCTTCTGCCTTGAGTTGTCACTTCATTTGCAGGGTATTTTTGGGGGGGTTTGTTGGTGTTTTCTGCCGTACATTAGTGTAGCAGAGCATTCATTTTTATGAGGGATTTTTATTTCATTACCAGGGTTAAAAATCCAATCAATTTTTAACCCCTATGATATGAAAATATTCTACGTTTTATTGAACCCCGGTCCCCCACTTTACAGTCCCCAACACAGTCCCTTGTATGAATTAAAGCCCTTTAAACCTTATTTTAAACCCCTTAACATTATGTTTAACCCCGGAAATCAAATCCCCCCTCCCCCATTTGTAAGCCCAGGCTATGCTAACTAAATGATTTTTAACCCTTTTATCATTTCTTCATTGTCCCATTTCACACATTTCCTGAAAATTTCATCCAAATCCATCCATTACTTTTTGAATTATTTTGCACACAAACAAACATATATATTGTAATGTTTACAGAAACATTGAGTATGGACTTTACCTATTGTCCCTGAACGCACCATAGTGTGAAAGACCCGTATGTGTGCCGATGTATGCAGCAGTATCGGAATATCCTCCTGACTACCAGTAGTTCATATTTGTCCTCTGTGGAGGACATTTGTAAACCTGAATATCTCCCACCCATTGCATACTACTGAATTAACTCCTTTTGCCCTCTAAAGAGGACATTTAGGGCTTTTCAATGATGCCAAATGTGAAGGGGTGGGGCTTTGGTACCATTTTCTTTGTCATTAGGAAAATGGCGTCCATCGGTGTGAGCACATTTTATGGGAAGAGAAAAAGTAAGTGCATTATACTTTTTATAGAGCAAATTTTGACCTGAAATGTTGTTGGCATGTTTTATATAAGTCTCTTAACAACACATTAAAACAATGTCTGAATTATTTTAACTGTATTTTAGCATAGCATTTAAGCTTTTAAAAAATGTCCTCCGTAGTGGACATTTGTAGTTATTTCCTCCATTTTGTTCTGTGTTTTTTCAAATTACAAGAAAGGGATTCCTTGTCAGAAGCAGAGAGAATTTTACTGCGAATTGTTGATGAAAACTCAGATATTGAGTTGTCTGATGAAGAAAGTCAAGATGCAGTGTTTGAGGCAGAAGCAGAACAAGATGATTCAGAGAGCTCTGAGGATGAAATTCAGGCAGGGCAAGCAGACGCAGAGGAGTCAGATCAAGCAGAACAGTCCACATCTATGTCCAGTCGGCGTCCACTGTGGAGCAAGAATACAAAGTACACCTTGAGTTTGTATTCTAATAAAAATAACTTATTTCTCTAACAATTTGGACTCATAACTAGTTTTGTTTTTCTCCCTTTATTGCTTTTCTTAAGATTCAAATTCCAACTGGATGATCCTCCCACTATTCAGAGCAATGATGCCATGACACGCCAAAACTGGACCCCAATGGATTATTTTAAGCAGTACATCGATGACTCCGTGTTTGAAGGAATGGCCCTGTGCACAAATCAGCGTGAAGTGCTTGTGTCTGGAGCAACACTAAATACCACTCCTGAAGAGCTGAAGACATTCTTTGGGAATTGCATTTACATGGCCTGTCTAGGATATCCAAACATTCAAATGTATTGGGCCTCAAATACCAGAGTTCAAATTGTGGCAGAATCCATGACCAGAAATCGGTTTTACAAGCTAAGAAATTCCATTAAAATCGTCAACGACCTTGATGTTTCAGATGATGAAAAAAGAAGTGATCTCTTGTGGAGAATCAGGCCCCTCTTGACCAAAGTAAGGCAAGGATGTCTGAGTCTGCCTCGAACAGGAAAATTGTGCATTGACGAGCAAATGGTTCCCTTTACTGGTCGCTGCCCAGTACGCCAGTATGTACCGGGCAAACCATACCCAACTGGATTGAAGGTGTTTGTCTTGGCCGCACCAACTGGTCTGGTCTTAGACTTTGTGGTTTACCAAGGCAAGACTACCTTCAGAGTTACAGGAGGAAAGGGCATTGGAGAACAAGCTGTTCTTCATTTGGCCGAGTCTGTTCCCCAAGGAACCCACCTGTTCTTTGATAGGTTCTTTACAACGGTCAACCTTCTTGACACCCTGATGACAAAAGGGCTGACAGGGACTGGAACCCTCATGAGTAACAGGGTTCCAAAAGAGTGCAAGATCATAGGTGATAAGTCCTTCAAAAAGAAAGGAAGAGGGGCATCAGAAATGGTAGTCAGACGAAGCCCTCCTGAACTTGCTGTCATAAAGTGGTTGGACAACAAGCCAGTTGTCATGGCATCCTCTGCCTATGGCATTGAACCTCAGGACACACGCAGAAGATGGTCCAAGAAAGACAAAATGTTTGTTCAGGTGTCAAGGCCACTGGCAATTGCTGAATACAACACCAACATGGGTGGCGTGGACTTGGTTGACCGAATGTTGAGTTTCTACAGGATGGCTTCTCGCACTCGGAAATGGACAGTGCGTGCAGTTTTCCACTTTTTTGATCTGGCAATCACCAACTCATGGCTTCAGTATAGGAGTGACTGCCAGTTTCTGGGGAAGAAACCACTGAAGTTCCTTGACTTCAAACTGCTCCTTGGTGAAGAATTGATTACTCGGGCCCAAGCAGGAATCACAAGTGACAGCGAAGATGACTACATTCCCCCACGTCAAAAGTGGAAACCACAACCAAATGCATCTCTGAGACACTACGGCGCCATCCATCTTCCAGAGATGGTTGACGAAACACATGCATCAAGGTGTCGCAGATCCGGCTGTAAGAGCAAAACATATGTGATGTGCAGGAAGTGCAAGGTATTCCTTTGTGTTTCCAAGAAGGGGAATTGCTTTTTGAAGTATCACACCAAATAAGCACAACAAAGCAAAACAAAAGTGATGATGGATAGTTAAGTGGATGTTAAACTCATTCTAATGTTGATGTTTTGGCGTTTTCTTTGGTGCCAACTGATTGCCATCGAGGTTCAGTTTCACATGTATGGCGTTCCGATGTCCACTGTAGTGCACACATGATATCTTAAAAATAAATATTTTTTTTTCAAAAAAAATGTTTGCAGTATTCTTATTACCTTACAAAGATTGGGGAATTTAAAATAAAATGTGATTGGACAATATTTTTTTTCCTGGTAGTCAGGAGGATATGTGTGAATATAGCAACATCGCTGAGCACTGTCCAGTACAACAAATAAACGTGCAGACTCCAACCAGCCACTTCTCTCTTTTGTGTCAGTGTACACACCACATTGGCGACGAGGATTAAAAAAAATGGACGAAAGTACAAGAAAACAGCGGCAACCCGAGGAGACCAGCTAAGTGCCGATAAGCTAACCACCATGTCGCTGACAGCTACACCCGCGTTGTCTGCGTTTGACACAGAAACAGACCCGAGTTCCGTGGGACCGCGTTGGACTAAATGGGTACAGAGATTTGAGAATTATGCAACTGCTTTTAACATCAATGGAGATGCAAGGCTCAAAGCTTTACTGCTACACCTGGCTGGTGAACGTGTACATGACATATACGACACGTTAGCAGTAACAACAGACAAGTATGCAGACGTCAAAGATAAGCTCGAAACGTATTTTACACCAAAGAAAAACGTGCTGTACGAGGTGTATACATTCAGAAAAGCAGTCCAACTTCCGGTGAAAACCTAGACACATACTGCACACGGCTCCGCATGCTGGGAAAACACTGTGAGTTTGCCGATGTTAACTTGGAAATAAAAGGACAGTTGATTCAGAGCTGCACATCCACGAGGCTTCGCAGACGGGCGCTCAGAGAACCTGACATGACCCTAGAGGAAATCCTCAGCTACGGGAGATCGATGGAGGTATCAGAGCAACAAGCAGCGGGCATGGAGCAAGGAGCAGCTGCATCAGTGAATGCGGTGCAACAGAAAGGACGACCAACCAAAAACCACAACACCGTCCATGCAAATATGAGCAAATCCCACAGTCAGTGCCGCAACTGTGGCGGGAAATATCCACACAATGGGGATTGTCCTGCACAAGGAAAAGACTGTAAAGCTTGCGGTAAGCTGAACCACTTTGCCAGACTGTGTAGGTCAAAGCAAAAACAACAAAAGAACTATGATGTTAAACCAAAAGGCCACGACAAGCAGCATGAAGCACACAAGAAAGTGTATAATGTCACTAACTCGACACACAGTGAAAGAAAAGACTCCTCTAGCAGTGAAGATGACTATGTATTTGTGACCACCAGTGCAACCAAAAGAAACACACCGACAACACAGATCAGTATCGGTGGTGTTGACATCTCAGTGGTTTTGGACTCAGGTGCCACAGTAAATATCATTAGTGAGTCTGCCTATAACATGCTATCACCACAGCCCCAGTTAGTACCAGCCGACACTAACATTTTTTCCTATGGCTGTACCACTCCATTATCACTAACAGGCATGTTTACATGTGAGGCGGCAGCAAACAACAAAAGGACACCGTGCATATTTTATGTGACAAGTGGCAAAAGCTGTTCCCTGCTGGGTTATGACACAGCTACACAGTTAGGTCTCATTAAAGTGATCAATAGTGTGTCCTCGCCTCCACCCAGCACAGTTGCAAACGAACTGGTGGAAAACAACCCAGAGCTCTTTCAAGGAATAGGCAAGCTAAAAGACTTTCAAGTTAAACTCCACATCGATACCACGGTTCAGCCTACATGTCAACCACACAGGCATGTGCCATTTCACATTCGCCAAAGAGTGGAAAAAGAGCTGGAAAAGCTTGAAGAGTGTGACATTATAGAGACTGTGACAGGACCAACACCATGGGTCTCACTGATCGTGACTCCACCCAAACCAAGAAACCCAGAAGAGGTTAGAATCTGTGTTGATATGAGACAAGCCAATACTGCCATACAACGTGAGCGTCATGTCACACCAACAATGGATGATGTCATCCATGAACTCAATGGAGCCACAGTTTTCTCCAAACTTGACTTGAGAGCTGGATATCACCAGTTGGAACTCCATCCTGATAGCAGGTACATCACAACGTTCAGTACTCACAAAGGCCTGCACAGATACAAACGTCTGAACTTCGGCATCTCATCAGCTGCAGAAGTATTTCAAAATGCCATCTGCCAAGCACTACAAGGGATCGAGGGCGTAAAGAACCTCAGCGATGACATAATCGTGCATGGGAAAACACAGGCTGATCATGACAGAAGCCTCACTGCTGTTTTCCAAAGACTCAAAGAAAAAGGCCTCACCCTCAACAGAGAAAAATGTGAGTTCAACAATTCCAGGCTGGAGTTTTTCGGTTTCATTTTCCAAGCTGGCGGGATTTCAGCTGACCCCAAAAAGGTTACCGCCATCAAAGAGGCCGGTGCACCAGATAACCCCACAGAGGTTAGAAGCCTACTTGGGATGGCAACATACTGTGCTCGCTTCATCAAAGACTTTGCATCAATCTCAGCCCCACTTCGTGAGCTGACCAAGAAAAGCACGCCGTGGCACTGGGGTCCAGAGCATGCCAAAGCGTTGCAAGCAATAAAAGACAGCCTAACCAGTGATACTGTCATGTCATATTTTGATCCAGACAAGCAGACAGAACTTGTTGTTGATGCTAGCCCGGTAGGTCTAGGTGCTATTCTTTACCAACTTGATAAGGAAGGGGAAAGACACACAATAGCATATGCCAGCCGTGCACTCAGTGACGTAGAAAAGCGCTACTCACAGACTGAACGAGAAGCACTGGCAATAGTGTGGAGTTGTGAACATTTCCATTTGTATTTGTACGGGCACTCCTTTACTCTGGTTACAGATCACAAGGCGCTGGAAGTGATCTGGAACAACCCTGCCTCCAAGCCACCTGCAAGGATCGAACGTTGGGGTTTGAGACTACAGCCCTACGACCTCAGAGTAATCTACAGGAGAGGAGCTGAAAATCCAGCAGACTACATGTCCAGGCATCCAGTTCCCACACAGCATAGAGCAAATACCCGAGCGACGAAGGTGGCAGAGGAATATGTCAACTTCATGGCACAACACGCCACACCCAAAGCAATGACTCTAGTTGAAATCAAAGAGGAAACCCTCAAAGACCCCTTCTGCAAAAGGTTAGTGAACATGTAAGGAACAATACATGGCACACAATCACACAAGACTCACAAGATTCCACTGCCCTGCAAAAATACAAACAAATCAGCAGTGAACTAACTGTATCACCTACTGATGACCTTATACTCCGAGGCACCAGGATTGTCATCCCTTCAACCCTGGAGGATAAGGTATTGCAGTTAGCCCATGAGGGACACCAGGGCATTGTGAAAACAAAGACATTGCTTAGATCTATATGGAGCGAATTTTGTTTCTTTATTATGCAACCAAAAAGAATGGATTTGAGAACAAAAAAAAAATTGTAAATGAGAAATAATGGATTTGAAAACAAAAAAATAATTTGCAAATAAAGTTACATTTACGTTTCTTGTTTTTGCGTTTGCGTTTCGTGTTTTTGCATTTACGTTTCTCGGTTTTTGCATTTACGGTTCTCGGCTTTTGCGTTTGCGTTTCTTGTTTTGCGTTTGCGTTTCTACATGAGTCTCAGGGGCGGGACCTCCTCTGAAAGATGCAAGAAGCCTCCTGATTGGTCACTCCCACTCGACTAGACGGTATGACAACTTCCGCATCCACAGGCGCGAGAGGAGACACGGCGAGGGGAAGCTGGTAGCAAGCTAAGTGGAAGCTAAGAGACAAACAGGTATGTTTTGCGTAACTTTTCTGTCTTAGTGATACTATTAAGGTTACACTTGTCGTTCTTCCAGTGCTTTCCTCCCTAACCTCTAGGGATGGCGTTATCAGACATTAACACTCATAATGTAGAACTACTAGCTTAGCGCTATGGGCTCGTCATAAGTAACGGACGATCTTATTACCGCCAGGCTTCAGTGACAGTTTGCTTAATTTCACAGATATCGGCCTCTTTATAAATAAAGATGTTGCATAAATGACATACACAGTATTTTTCACAGTTACTGGTACCACAAAGCGGCATCAGTAAGTAGGTTACTGAGGTAGCTGTGTTTATGGCAGTTTTCACTCATGGGAAATAATTTCCCTCGTCTTCACAGGGAAAATGGAGAACCAACCTGATGGACCTCAGGGTCAGGTAGGCCTTTGCTTCCTCAATTTCATGTACAGTTTCTCACAGTGTTGTCATGGTGGGGGGTTAAGAAACGGCAAAAAAATATCTTCTCTACATTGTTGCCCAGTAGTATGACAAGCATGGCAGGAATGAACATTAATAATACATTTACTCTGTATGTTCAAACATAGATTTTTTTTATTTATGTGTAGGAAACAGAAGTCCTAAGTATGTGTGCACTGATCAACAAATAAAATGAAGATCAGCTCTGCAGCTGTAAGATTAAATCCTCCTGCTGTACCAAATCAGCCTTCCTCATCAATTGGTACAAATGATATTAAATTCTGGGTTATGTTGACAAATGTTTCAGTATGTTGCTGCTGTTTTCACTCTTACTTTAAATCACACAATCACCTCAGATCATCCTCAGCACTCAGATCTAGGTGATAGGCATTGATAAGGCTATTGTTAAGCACAAAGGGAAATTGATGGGCCCTGTTCTCGATCCTCATCCCTACACATATACATACACATACACATATGCATCCTGGCAAGCACAGTTGGATTTAAAAAATAATAGAAGAAATCCATGTTTCCCCATCAGGGTTACTTCTGAAAAGCATGGCTGCTATTTTTTTTAAATATATTTTGTTAATCTATCTTTTTGGTTATTTCAGAAGCATATTGTCTGAAGTTTGTTTTCTTGTGTTGCAGGAAGCCATGCAGAGGCACCTTCTGTGTAGGGTCAGGGATAGAGTTGCCTCTATCCTTAACAGACAACCCATTGACTACGAATACCTGCACTTTGTTGCGCTCAGGAGCTGCAGTTTGTTCGAGCTGGGGCATCATATATGGACATTCCTGAGAGTGTATTAGTTAGTCTACAGCAGCTGTCTGAGATTGTCAGTGGCTATCTGTCACAGAGGGTCATCCCACCACTATTTAATGATGTAGCTGTGACTGAATTAAGAGGCCGTGTGGGACGACCTCAGATAACCATAGAAAGCCAAACTCTTCTCGATCTGCTGAGCACTGGGTTACCCCTGACTTCTTTGTCTGACCTCCATGGGATTTCCAGGTCAACTTTGTATAGAAGGATGAAAGACTATAACCTTTCTGTCAGGAAATGTTATTCTGACATAACAGATGATGTGCTGGATCAGAAAGTTAGGGCTATTAAAGCACAAATGCCCCATGCAGGTTATAGGCTTATCAAAGGCTCTCTTCAAGCATCAGGGCATCGCATTCCTTGGGGACGAGTCAAGAGGTCATTGCAGCGTGTGGATGGTGCTGGAGTAATTTCCAGGATGATCCAGCTGTCTTGCATTGCCAGACGGACATACTCCGTTCCTGCTCCCTTGTCTCTTGTCCATGTTGACACAAACCACAAGTTGATAAGGTATATTGTTCTTCCTCCTACTGACCTATTTCAAGGTCATTTTTGACTTTGTCATCCAGTTTATATATAATGCCTGAACCATGAACTTTTTAGGTACAACATTGTGGTCTTTGGAGTGATCGATGGCTTTTCACGGAAGGTTTTTTTTTTTCTTTTTTAATCTGTCATTCAGTCTATGTCTTGTTGAAGTACTGTACAAGGGTCCCGCTTTCTTTCAGATTTTTTACTTGGATGCAGCTGGGAATAACAAGGCAGAAACAGCTTTTGGATTTTTCATGGAGCGAGTGCAGAAACACGGATGGCCACCCAGGCAAGTGTCCAAAAATGTGTCTTTAGAAGAAACATGCAATTATTTTTGTCATTTAAAAAAGGATATATACACATACATACATACATACATACATACATACATACATACGCAGTGCTTAACAAATTTATTAGACCACCACCCAGTGTAAGGTTTATGCCACAGTTGCCCTAAATTAACAGCACTGGTAAGTACCAAATTCATTTTGTATATTTCTGTAATGGTTAATACACCAATATGTAGAAGCTCTTTAACCGAAATGATATTTTTAATGCTAAAATCTAATTATTATATTTATCCATGAATTTTTAAATTAAAAAACTTAAAGAGTCCGCATTAAAGCACTTCATGATGATAGATGGTCTCTGAGACTTATTTTTATGACAGTTGGTCTAATAAATTTGTTAAGCACTGTACATACATGTATGTGTATATGTGTGTGTGTGTATATATACACATACACATATACACACACATACATACATGCAAGTCTGACTTAAAATGACTTCAAATTAGATTTAAGTCCAAGAATGAGTCTGATTTCATACAGTTGGCCTGACTTGTCTTTCTCTTTCAGAGTACGAGCAGATCAAGGTGTTGAAAATGTAGACATTGCTAGATGTATGTTTACGGTGCGAGGAACAGGTCGTGGCAGTTTCATTGCAGGCAAAAGCATCCATAACCAGAGGTATTTGAACATCACGACTAAATTTTTTCAGAGAATATTAAAATGCTTATAACTTATCATTTAGATGAAATATATAATTAGAAAAGTAAACATTTTTGTCATATTTTAGGCTGTCCTAGATGTTTTGTGATAAGTGGGCATTTTTGGAAAAAATCCTGTGTGAATGAAAGCTTACACAACATTTTCATACAATCCTCTCCCTCTTTCTTTGTTCAAGAGTGGAACGGCTATGGAGAGACCTTTGGAGCGTAACATGTCAGTACTACAATGTATTCCACGGTTTGGAGGAAGAGGGATTTATTGACCTATCCAATGCTTTACACCTCTACTGTGTTGGATATGTCTTCATACCGCGACTCCGATCAGATCTGCATCACTTTACAGAGAGCTGGAACTGCCACCCCTTGCGCACTGAGGGCAATCTGACGCCAAATCAACTCTGGATGATAGGGATGTTGCAAGCACCAGTGCCAGAGCCAGACCTGGTAGAGGTATGTACAAAGTCATTTAAGTAATTGGTCCAAAGGTTCAGATGGGAAGTCAGAACTACTATCTAAAAAAATGTTGTGTTTTGTATTTTATTGTAAAACCACATCCTAGTTCGTCTCTGAAATGACACAAAAATATTTTTAGTTAACAGCATTTTAGTAGAGGCATCACTTCACTTGCTTGTAGTTACTGTATCTCTGATTTATGAATGAAAATTTGACATTCCAGATCCAGCAAACTGAAGAGCAGCCACCTTGTGAACATGACACCAGTGAACATGGAGTCGTTGTACCAGACATCCAATGCCCCCTGTCAGAGGAAAGACTTGCGGCATTACAGCAAATAAATCCGACTGCCGAGTCCTCAAGTTGTGGTCGGGACATCTACTTGCAGGCTCTCAATGTTGCCTGTGGTGTCTAAAGGTCTATTAGACAGTCATGAAAGTAATAATAATAAAGCATTGGTTTTAATAATAAAGCATTGGTTTTATATAACGCTTTTCTAGACACTCAAAGACGCTTTACATTGCCTTATTCATTCATTCCATACTCATGGTAAGCTATCTATGTAGCCACAGCTGCCCTGGGGTAGACTGACGGAACCGAGGCTGCCAATCTGCGCCATCAGCTGAAGTAGCAGATTGGACCAAAGTGACATCCCAATATATTTCATGACACCGATCCAAATAAATTCACGTGTTTCACTTAAAGTATTTTGACTTTATTTCAACAAAAGCTGACATGTAATGTCATTTTGTTTTAAAACCCAACAAGTGTACACTTAATGATTTACACTCTATAACAGGGGTAGCCAACCCTGGTCCTCGAGGGCCCCTATCCAGCATGTTTTAGATGTTCCCCTCTTCCAACACACCTGATTCAAATGATCAGTCATCATCAAGCTCTGCAGAAGCCTGATAACGATCCTGATCATTTGGATCAGGTGTGTTGGAAGAGGGAAACATCTGAAACATGCTGGATAGGGGCCCTCGAGGACCAGGGTTGGCTACCCCTGCTCTATAACATACACAACGAGTGAAAAGTTTGGACACACCTTCTCATTCAATGCAATGGGAAGGTGTGTCCAGACTTTTGACTGGTAGTGATGTAACATGACTTTGAACACATTAACAGTTAACAGTAACTTACTGTACAGAAGTTTTAGGCTTTTTTTCCATACTTTTGTAAATTAAAATGCTTCAGTATGACTGTTATTTGCCTTCAAAACTGCATCAATAATTTTAGGCAAAATTTTCACACCTTGCTAAAACTCATACAGTGTTGTATTTATAATACATTGAAACCTGGCAACAATGGTTACAGAATACTCATAACATTGAACACTTAAGAATCAACTGTGGTAAAAACTACCTGAATCTTTTTTTTTAACCAAAGACAATGAACATGTGTCTCAGAAATTAGACTCTGTCAAAGCTGGCACCAAATTTAATGGCAGTAAGCAGATTAGTTTTAAAGGACTCGTAGTTCCCCAAATGGGCTGTTGGAAGTGTGATGGTGTTGGTGCAGGCACTTACTATAGGATAACATATGGTGTGGCCTGGCATTTGCTCTACACAGTTGTGGTCAAATCTTACGGCTATTTTGAAGTCCTCTCTCTCAGAGACAAACAGATGCCTGTGTGCCTGCCCAGTCATCCACTGCATCACCGCAGGAACGGACGGGGTTTCTCCATCCTCGTCTTCTGGTTGTGCATCTTTAAATGTAAAGAAAACTTAATCATCTTGGTCTGTCTATTTATTAGGCAAATAAGGAAACTCTACAACAAAACAATAACATTGATGAAACAGACAGCAGTTCTATAAAATGACTTGCGTACCCTCAAGTTCAAGAAGGAAATCTTGAAAATATTGCAGAATTTTGGACTCCTCCTTGTGTTTTCCTGAACCACGTGGACTCATGTCTGGGGCCAGGTGTGATAGGATGTAATGTGAATCCACCTGTGAACAAAGAATTAAAGCAAATAAGGTCAACACCAAATATCACCCATACACAGATACCTAATGTGGGGGTATTACTACAGGTGCAAGGGATGCACTTCTGCTGATATGCAAATATTAATGAAAAAATTTTTTTTTTGATTGCATTAGGTCATAAAGACGTACCTAATGTGCATAATCAAACACATATTTTTACCCTTTATAAAGACTTAAAATTAACGTTATGTATTAATGATATGTAAATGTTTAGCCTTTGAAGACAAGAATATTAAATGGCAATAATTTAAATAAATTCAGCATACCATGTCATCGCATCCGGTCACAAAAAGGTCATGACATTCATTCGGCTTTCTCTGCATGACCTCGATCAGATTGTACAGCTGAAGGCCTTCACGGATCTGTTGCAGCATTGGTGTACGTTTTGTTGTCATGTGCAGACCAACAGCCCTTAAAAAGGAAATGTATAAAATATTTCAAATTTAATGACAATCATTAAAAATTATGACACACAGCACTGTAAGTTCTAGGCAGGTGTGAAAAGTATAATTGTAACAATTCATGCTGTTTGGAAAGCAAAGAGCAGTCATACTGAATACTGATATGCTTTAGATTTTTTTCTTGTAAACTGATAAAAATAGACCATTAATATGTATTTTTGAAGCATTCTTACTTTACAAAAGTAGGAAAAAAGCCAAAAACTTGCACAGTACTATAAAAGTAAAAATTTGCATCCAAACATGAAGGCAAATGGATATAGGGAATGTACTTTTACAATTTTACTGTTAATATACTGTTGTGGGGATCCTGTATTGTATATCTTCAATGAAAAACATTACTGCATGATTTCAAATACTACTCATCTGTACAAATTTTATTAATAATACAATGCTATTCTTTAACAGGACATCAAAATGCAATAAAAACCTTATTATCCGTTCCTTATGGTCAACGCTGATTGGACCAGTGTAGCCACAATCCAGGATTTCTTCAACATGGGGAGACAGGTCAGATGCATCTTCAAGCTAAAGAAATTATGAATAAAAATAACAAAAAGATTAAGCTTTCAACTGTGTATTATATCACTTGTTATTTTAAACCTTTACACAGATATGCATTCATACATTTTTGCATATTAGACATATGTATCATTTACACTACCAGTCAAAGGTTTGAGCACACCTTACCATTGCATTGAATGAGAAGGTGTGTCCAAACTTTTGACTGGTAGTGTACATATATATTAAGGGCAAGTTTGCCATTCACTTGATATACAAGAAAAACAACTGTTTAAAATTTGATTTGAGCTTAATTTGTTCAATAAACATCAAAGGAGTGCAAAGATGACGAAAAACTAAATGTCATTATTGAGACAGCTTGAAACTATTTCCCAAACGTACCGTTTTGATGAATGGTGACAACTCCGTGTCATGAATTCCCTCAGTTTTAAGGTTTCCAGTGACAAGGTAGTGGTAACACCACTCCTGCAGAAATCTTGGTGCTGGTCCTCCTTGGGCAATGCTCACAGCGAATATTTCACCTGCAACTCTGTGTGAAATGCCATAGAATCAATCAAGCAATCAAGCAATTGCAAGAACTAAATTAAAGATACTCAGAGGAAGCAGGTGTTTAACATATTTTATGTATTACCTCCATCACATTACATTTGCTCAGATGAAGGTTAAAACTTTTACATCTGGAGGTCAAAGGCCAAATGTCAACATCACTGTGACTGAAGCATAAGAGCCCAGTATATATACAATTTATAAATAGATTTTTTGGTCACATTTGCCTGTCAATTGGAATTGGTTAAATCAAAGCACCATAATATAGTGTTCACAATAACCAGTGTGGCCTTTCTTCCTCTACAACTATACTTTCACCGTCTGCATTGTATACCTTGTTGAGGCATATGACTGTCATGCAGTAATTGTACTTAATTGTATTGTACTAAATACATAAACATATGAAGTAAAGCAAAAGCCACTGTGTTAATGACAATACTCTTTAATATTCTTGCAATTGTGATAATCAGATAAAAAATAACTGGTGACTGGAAGGGCTACATTTTAGAGCAACATACTTGAAAAGTTCATCATCCAAATCATTGAGAGAGTATTTTGGCACTTTTCCCTTTTCACTTTCTCCTTCAAAGAGTCGTCTCTCGATTCCAGCAACCATTGCTACAGCCAAAAGAAGGAAGAAAAACTGATGCAACAATGGACCACAAACAAGTATCTGGCCATTCTGATACTGCCTCCTGAAGAAGCATGCAGGAGGCTGATGATCTATTCAATCAGAGAATATTGTTGCTGTAGTTTGACAGCAACTAATTAAAAATATATATTTAGGCTATTCTACAATACACAACAAAGGTCTAACCCAGGAACAATAAAAATATACTACTTACTGGACAGGAACTCTTTTCTTAGAGCACCTGTGTCAACTCCTGGTTCCCCCAGGAAGGAAACTTTCAAAGGGTTCAGTGGACTGCCATTCTTTCTACGCTTCCAGAGTTTAAGACCTCTCTCAACCATATCATCTCTGGACACACAGATTTCAAATTTCTTGCTTCTGTCGACCTGTCCCATTACCCAATGGAGAACATCTTCTTCACTGTTAAATGAAAAAAAAAAAGTTCACAATCCACTGTAGCTTCCCAATTACTAATTTACTTTGAATAGTTACCATGATATTTGATCCAGACTGGAGCCTGTTTCAGCAGTGTTAACCCGGCAATTATTCTTCTCCATGCTAATGTAGAAACAGAATATGATTTAAAAATAATAGATTTAGTGCTCTGAATTTGTATTAAAACCATTAGTATCACAAATTCACCCTGGAACTTCCTATGTAACCCTTGTCAAGCAACCCTAAGATAAAAAGATACAATAGATTATCTGACACAGAAATTACCTTTCACTGCAGAGGCTTGCATGGAGCTCAATTTCTGACACAGGGAATGTTTCTAAGCAAATTGGACATTTCACCTCAATTTCCTATGTGCAGACACATTAAAATTCAGAATAGAGTATGCCAGTCTTCAATGTGTTAAAATACTTCAGGCTATCAAAAAGGAGTAAGTTTGGAAGGAAGAGCCAATTGTCAGAATGAACAGTTGATTCAATATTAACTTTTTCCTCTCAATTTCCCTTTCCACTTACTAAGTCCTAACTCAATTCATTTATTGAATATGAGCTCCAGTAGACAATTTCAAAGCACAGATTTTAAAAGTATGCATCTGAAGTTACTAAATAATACACTTGAAACTACTGAAATTTATTATTTAATAACTTCACATGCATACTTGATGCATTTAGATGTCACCCATCAAACCCCTCTCAATGTTAACTGAAACAGTTACTGTACCGGCTGAAAGCAATGTTCCTTAGAGGACTGTGGCACATCTGAATTAGGCCCTGGGCTCGAAGATGCTGCCTCATCCAAGAACACTTCTGACTCCTGAGCAGAGAAGAAGAACAGACATGCCAAGGTTTGAGATAAAGTTTACAACAACAGATAACTCTTAAGTTAGGCATTTGAGATATACG